>CAEFZX010010475.1:0-182628 GCA_903066825.1 Alfaro cultratus
GAAGAAACTAGAATATAAGGCGTATTTTCAGTTGTTTTACACTTTTTGTTTAGTACATATTTCCACATGTGTTAATTCATAGTTTTGATGCCTTCAGTGTGAATCTACAATGTCAATAGTCATGAAAATAAAGGAAACTCATTGAATGAGAAGGTGTGTCCAAACTTTTGGTCTGTACTGTATATATATAAAAACAACATTGCTAGTACTGTCGAAGTAATAAATGCTAGCATTTGTATTTTTCAACAATTTACTAATTTTTCTTCGTTCTGACTTGACAGCTCAGAGAAACCATTAAGAGAGAGTATCGACATGGAATATGTGCAAAAGGGCCACATAGGTTTCCACCAAAATAAGGTGGCAATTATATCCTGCTGGCACTGGGCTTTATCTCATTCAATATTTCACTCCCTGCAGGGCTAAAAGTGTGCTTTTGGACTAGATGTGGAACATAGTGCCTATTCCTTTGTGCTAGAGCTGCCCAGTTGTATTAATTCGCAATTTTCATCACAGTATAAATTCATGCAAAATGGCACAAAACTGCTCAGATGCAATATTTTATAAAATCAAATAGTTTGAGGGCCATTAATTAAATTTTTTACGCTAGTTACATAAATTTTTATTGTTTTCAATGCCCATACTGGAGGAATATATGCTAAATACCACAAAGAATGATTGAAGATTGTGATAAAGGCAAAAAGTAAGTAATGTTGGAGGTATGCAGAATTGATGTCATGATGATGGAACATTTTGGTCAAAATTGTGGAATTCAAAGAATTTGCTGGGAACAAAAAAAATAAAATTTATTCATTTGTAATTTGGGGGGAAGTCAATTATTTTCCATTTTCTTGATCTATAAAAAAAATATTTGGTATTTTCAAAACAACAAGACAGGGATATGGGTCACCCTTTAAAAAAAACACTTGCTCTGTCCAGACAAATTTAATGCATGGATGCACCCAAGTCTGCTTTAGAGTAAAAGTGCTGGATGATTTGTAGTCGTAATTACCATGAAATTATAATGGAGGCAAAATGAAACATGGTGAACAAAAGAGAGTTACTTTATACCTAATATTTTTATTTGGCAGTGATAATTTCCCTCTAAGTAGTTTTTACAAAGCTTCTCGTACCATTAACAGCCTGTGCTGGTGGGCCACGTTTGTTCTAATAATAAACAGATATTGAAAGGCCACAAAAAAGATTTTATTTTTTGGGGGTAGGGAAGAGACTCTTTGGATATCTGTGCACAAGGTAATGTAGATTCTGATTCTGAGATTTTCAAAAGGCTGCCATGCGCTATAAAAGATCTCAAAAGTTCTCAAAGATAAATAAGATAAAACTGCTCATGTGTGTTATGTTATGTTCAACTTGTCTTTTATTACCTTCATGTCTTACTCTCTTTTACTGTCTCACAACCTGAGTTAATCAGAAACTTGTCTTTGCATGTCACAGAAAATACATTCCTTTAAATAGCTTCTCATATCTCTGTTCTTCTTAACCACCATGCTGCTACTGAAAACAGCTAGCTTTTCCGCTCAGTAACTGTATCACATCCAAAAATGTTAGGATTATAGAAAAAGATAATTCTGACTTTTTACAACCATAACCTAATTCTACCATGACAGATACTTTGCAACTTTTCTTTCACTTCACTACTTTGTTTTTATTTTATTTTATTTAATTTTTTTGTTTCTTATTTTTTGACATAAGTTTACCCCAAATTATTGTGGTGTAATCTGAATAAAGACTAATTTTATGTGTCAAAATGAAGATCCCTGCTACAAAACTGCTCTACAAAACTTGACATATATCAATGGAATGTGTGCAGGATTAATCTCAAAGTATTAGCATCACAGGTTTTGTCAGTGCTAGCCCCATCTCTTTTAGTCGCCATGCCAACATATTTTTCCCATTTCTCTCCACCACTTTGTCAACACCTAGCACTTGACTGTGGTGTGCCCTGTGAGGTTCTTATCTGGTTTTGACTTTGTCACTCTTGACGTGAGGCTGAGGGCAGCCGGAAGGGTAAAACCCCAGAAAATATAAAATAACCTTTTCAAGTAAGAACAGGATTTTCCTCTGCAGTCTGCGAGACGGAAACAAGCAAAGAAGTGACAAAAAGACAGCATTTGTTTTTATGTACAAATATACTAATTTTACGTGGCAATTTCACCCATTGTTTTTACACTTTATTTTAATTTAAACTTTTGACTTAACTTTCATCTTTCCTCCTTTAAGGAAAGTAGACATAAGTTTTAACAATATTTTTCAACCCTCCATTTTGTTTAAAAAATCTTTATCAGATCAAATCCATGTCCTTTGTATTTTGTTTCTACATCTCACATTGTCTTAGCAGAGTTTCAGTAATTCTAGTTTGATGTTTTGTTTTGTTTTTGTCACTGGGTCATTTATACAATCATTAAGCGCTGTCAATCACCTTTTTTATGCCTATTTTTTCCCTTTTTACAAACACTGTCTATATCCCCTAGATCAAAAACCTTGAGCGATAACCCCACTTGTAATAAACTGACTGAGAGGGTAGAAGAAGATTAAAAAAAGGAAGTAAGAAAAAATGAAAAGTAAAGAGAATGAGAGATAGGCAATCAGGCTTAAGGCTTATTAGTTCCACCACTTCATATCCTCCACCTCCTCTTACCTGAACTGTGATGTCCTTTGCATCTTAAACAGCAGCGTTTGCTTTGGGCTAAAACTTTAGTATTGCTTGATCATGCAGACAAAAAAGCTCACATAGGCACAACGAGAGAGGTACACTAAAACCCAAATCTGTGTGCACAATGTTTGCAAAGTGAACTAACGAACTTTTTCATATAAAGTGACTTAAAGAGAGGGAGTTCAGGTGTTTTCATTAAATGTCTATATCCGCTTTTGTTTATGTGCAAGCTCGTCCAAGAATAAAAAGACGGATGAGTATAGCAGCAGTAGAGAGGAGATATGAGAGACATAAGACAACACTGGGAAAAGGTGGAGAGAAAGACCCCTTGATAAAGTTTTCTTCCTGAATGTGGCGAGAATGACAATGACTGTCATGACAAAAATAAGCTGCAGTGTCAAATCTTCAACACAAGAAATGCGAGAAAGCGGGAAGATATGTGACATTTATGACCATTTCTTATATGGACGCCTTTCCCATCTAACACCTTTCGAACATGCTCCTAATTCCTCTTCATGCTCATATAGTGAACACAATGATTAGCCATTAGAGTGGCTTGTGGCAGACCTGGATCTTGATGGAAATGAAGCACCATCAGAACTGCATGAATTAAAGAAATATCAAAGTGAAGAGCGAGTGTGTGAAAGAGATATTAAGTACATATGTCAAGCAGGGCTAATTAACATAGCAAAGCATGCCAGATTCCTCTAGAGAAACCTTGCACATCAGGAGGCAAGTGCTTCACAAAAACCTGACTGCATGTGTGTAGTTATTGAGAAGTAGCGGGTGTCTGTTTATGCACGCACAATCCTTGACTGTGTTAACATTCTGCCCCCAGCGCTGAACGACCCGGCGCGTAATTACAAACTCTAAAATCCAGATGTCAAACAGAGGGAGCAGTTCTGATTCTTCACTCCCAGAACTCAGTGCCATTTTATCTCATTTCGCTCGGAGTATGTAGGAAAAAATAAATAAATTAAACATTTGAAAAGATTCTTTAAAAACATAACGCAGCACCTGATCGAGCCAAAGTAAATTTGACAGGAACCGATTAGAAACAAATTCTAAATGGCAACAACATCGGTGACTTGCCAAAATGCTAATCCTTCTAGAACCTTTTTCTCGTTTTTGTGACTCCAATGTGTTGTATAGGATTTTATGTAATTTACCAAAATAAAATGGAGTGTGAAGTGAAATGGGAGCGAAATGATATAGGGTTTTTAAAAGTAGAAATAGAAATCTAAACATTGTGGTGCGTCTTCACCTAACTAACTACAGACATTTAGTTCTCAGCTGGGAGATGTTCAGTGGACATCTCTTAGCTGTGAAGCTCAAAATTAAAGTTTTTGACCAACATGCATAAGGAAAACCTTATGCATGTTGAAGGAAAACCAGTACTAAATATGTAGGAGTTGTGAAATATTTAAATAAGGGCTAAATTATAGAAGGACGAGAATCTGCGCAAGTTTTTCCTAGAACTCAGTAGCATGGGTCAAAGTCTATGCTCAGGCTTTGCACAAAAGTTTCATAGAAAGATTCTGCAAAAATGGTTTGAGAATGTTTGTTTAAATAAACAATAAGTACAGACAAAAGCAATGGTTCTAGCAGATCTTATTTTTTTCTGGGGACAGATAATCTGACCAGATGGAAGGAGCAGAAAACCAAGAAATAAAAAATGTGTTTGCAAATGTCTTATATCAAATCTCAGCGTTTTGCACAGAAGAGTACGCAAAAATGTCAGTCATTAGCTGTGCAAAGGTGAAACAGACATCAGTCCCCAAAATGCTTGCAGCAACAGGGAGCTATACAAAGCATTGACTCAGTACACTTCAGATTTTTTATTTGTAAAAATATTTTCTACTTCACTGTTATGTACATTTTCATCCTGGGCTTTGACATGCACTGCTATTAAAAAGCAGTTGCAAACAGTTTGAAAAGTTTAGGACATGTGGATACTTATTCAAGACACTTTGACTCGAACTTAAGGAAAAGCTAACCATGTCACTAAGTACTATTTAGTGAAGCGGTACCATTGACGGACAGGAGCAGTTTTGTGCGATTGCAATAATTTTGGGCCCCGTCATGTTTACAAGCACACCACGCAATCATGGTGCCGCTCAGAAAACGCAAAGCGTGGCTAACCAACCTTCAGTCTGTCTGTGGTTAGTCACAGAACTCTGCCTCTAGTGCAACAGACAACATGCAGCGCTGACAGCTGAGGTCTAGTGTGAGTCATAAAAAGACAGATATGATGTGCTGCCGCAGTTCATCTGTTCATAGGCAATTAAGAGAAAGTCAATAAAGTGTGTGTGTGTGTGTGTAAGGGAAGGGTTGATATTTATTCATGACAGCACACCAAGACGGAGAAAAAAAAAAAGCTTAATGGCCTATATTTCTTGTGTACATGAAACTTCCATAGTGTCCCTGCTGTGCCTACTAACCAGTTTTACGAGGGTCTCCACGTTGTAACACTCTGCGGCACTGCAGCACTGAGGTGTGGCACGCAACTTTTAGAAAAAGTAGAACAAAAGCAAGAATGCAGTAGTAGTTTTAGATAAAGCACAACTGCTACAGGGAAAACATAATGCCAAAAATTGTTTTACATAAGTAGACTAATATCAAATGAAGTAGTGTTCATTTACCCATATATTTTTGACCATCATTTTGTTGAGAGACCCATTGACGACACAGTTTATCAGGGGCGACTGACCTTTTATTTATAATATTCCTGTAGGACAGAGTGGAGGGCAAGTTTATTCGTCATTGATTCAGTTGCTTGTTGTTTGACTCCTAATCTTTAAATCTTTGCTGCATCTCTTTTTGCTTTTTCCAGAAACAGACCCATAGCTTTAATACATTTCTCCTTTGTTTCACATCAAACCCATTGCATCCAAAAAGATTAGTTTTAGTCTCATCTCACCAAATTACGTGGTCCAAGTTAAGGTCTTTGTAGAAGTTGGCAAACTTTATATGTTCATATTTGTGACGTCAGGACAGAAAATACTTTTTTATGTACTAAGCTGTTGAGTAGCAGAAAGAGTTTTAGTTGCCCCATGTTTTTTTTTTATTTTTATTATTTTTTTTAGCAGTGAGTTCTATTCACTTTTTGATATAGTGAAAGCAGGAGGATGACAACGCGTTCTGGTAAATCTTGAAAATGAAAACAACAAAGATGATTTGTAATTATTACCATATGTTTCAACTTGAAACAAAATCTAAAGAAACATATTAAAAATGTGACAAATATCAACAATGCTGCTATACCAAAGAGAAAGATTTAACTGAATTACAAAATAAAAGCAGACAAAAAACCAGATTTGTGCTACAGGATGGAATAAATATGCCCAACACGCTGTGTTCACCTGAAAGTGATTACTTCTGCATTGCAGGAATCGGTTGACGCTTGCATGCAGTTATCCAATGAAAACAGTCACCCTCATCTAAATCTCTCCATCACTCATCTCCTTCAAATTTTCCAATCTTTTCCTCTCTGTTCATTCCTGATTGCAAATAATAATCACCATGTGTGATCCATCTGTTGTTGGGCAAACATCAAGTGAGTGATATCTGCCAAATTCATTTGGCGAGACATCATCACCTTCAGCTGACAGGGTGAGCTAACAGCTGAGGGAGCTCTGATGAGGCTTTTGTGGCAGATGCTTTGCGACGGTCCTGCCTGTGTTCGTCCTCCCTCACTCCGCTGTTCCTGCACATCTGCTTTGTCTGGTTCTCTTCCAGCCTCCTCCTCATTCTTCTCTGCTGCTTTTTATCCTTCCTGCGCTCTACTAAACCCATTAGCCGTGGCGCACACATGGCCATACGCACAGCTTTCTTCATGAGACAGCTGTGATTTAAACACTGCATGAAGACAGGGATGAAAAAGATGTGACAATGGTGCCCTCGCATCCCCAGAACTCATGTCTTCTACATTTAAAGCGGTTATAAATATCAGAGATATCACTCCTCCATTCATATTCACATAACGTGTTGCGCTGTAAGCGAAAAACAATCTTTTAAATGGATCACAGACTGGAATTTTTTTTATTTTTACTAAAGCCATAGTATAACCATAATATATGGATGTTGTCTGAACACAGGCTGATTCTTGCATCATGCTACAACTGGGACTGGGACTTGTATGTTAATTTTGATTAATTGATTACATAGCTTTTAATGCATTCACATTTTCTTTCTGTCTATATAAAGGCCCCCAGCAGGATGACATTCACATGCAGCTTGTGTTCTTGCAAGTAAAAGCTCTCCATCATTTTATTGTTCACATAGCTTTGGATCACCATGGCTCTCTCTGCCATTTAATCTCAAAGACTTAAATTATAGAAACAGTCTAATGGAACATTATTTCAGGTTTAAAAATGATTATTTTTAAAAAATCTTGATAGACTTGAGTCCAGCACAAATCAAATGTCATTTTTTTATTTTTTAAAACGTTATCACCACTTCTGAGATTTTTATTCTCTAACATGCATATTCATGTTAGAGGTGGAAAGTAATGTCAGAAATAAGTCATATATGTCTCTAATCCAATTGTCACAACTTTGGCAATGTCTGGTAAATATATTGCACTTTCTATGTTTTCAGTAGTGATGAATGTTTCTTCATTCAGCTAAAAGAACTTAAACAGATTTAGTTGAATTTTCTAGATTTTTGTCCATCATCTCCACACACACTTAACAGTAGACTCTCAAATCTTGATGTTCACTTAATGTTTTTAATTTTTCTGTTAAGAACATTAAGGGAAAACCTAAAGGATGCAGTTCCTCTTTACTTTGTGTGAGATTAAATGTGTCCACTATAAACTTCCAAACGGTTTCTTCTAAACTGCAAATCTAAAGTAAATGACTTATTGCCACTAATTCATACACAGTATGGTGCAGGGCAAATCATATCTTTGAAGTAATTAAGATTTATATTGCAGCTGCAAATTTTCATCAAACATTCCTCCTAATTGGCATGCTTCTCTCTCTGTCTTGTCTGTCCCAGAAACCCTGACAAAGGCCTTCAGTTCCTGATCTCCCGCGGTTTCATCCCAGACACACCCATCGGCGTAGCCCACTTTCTGCTCCAGAGGAAGGGCCTCAGCCGACAAATGATTGGGGAATTCCTAGGAAACAGCAAGAAGCCGTTCAACAGAGATGTCCTGGAGTGAGTAGCAAACGAGACGGCCTTTGTTATTTCAAGCAACGTTTTGTCTGAAAAAATCAGGCCTAAGATTCAAACGTCCAAAGCTGTTTTCACCTAGCAAAATCCTTTACCTTTCAAAATTATGTATGCATGAACACCTCTTCTCTGTACCACTTAAATTACAGTATTTTTTGGTGTAACCGGTTAAAAGCTTTCATAAAGCTTTATTGGCAGAGCAGACAGCTAAATACCATCTGAGCTACAGCAAAATACCATCAAGTACTAAAAATTTACAATGCAAACACTTCCTTACTTTTCATCAACCTTACATACGTTGATATTTTTGGAAGCGATGTTCATTAGTTTAAAAGCATCCTGTCTAATTAGCTGCTCAACAGCTGTTGTGCATTAAGCAGCATGGGTATGCATGCATATTTAACTTTGGTCGGGTTACATTTTAGTGTGGTCTCTATTCACATTCATGGCTGACTGCAGGTTATTCTCCAATAAGATGTAGGTCACTAAAAAGCAATGATTACGATGCTTCAATGCCTGGGAAAGTAGTAGTCTGCTTTCCCAGGTTGCTGTCAGTCGAACTTAGACCAAGTTTGACTTTGTGTTACTAAAGAGGTGCGTGTGCATAGTTATAGTTGACACATTTAATGTGACTTTCTATACCGTACCTCAGCAATCCACATCTGACTCTTTCTTGATTTTTTGATATCTCTTGCCATCTTGACTAAGACTTTTGCAGATCTTCTGACTTATCCAGAAAAAAATGCAGATCTCAGAAAATTGTATCACTGTAGCCAGTTCACACCTCTTCCCATGGGAATGAAGATTTGCATCAAGACTTTAAAAGTCAGCCAGAATGTGAATTGTCTCTGGAAAGGTCTTCTGGAGTGAATAGAAAAATGCAGAATAAATAATGAAGTCTATCAATTCCCAATTTCTGCAGTGGGGTTGAGGTGCTATTGCCTGTGGAGGACAGCTGTAGCAAATAATTCAAGATTTTCCAAATTCCTTGCTATTCAGCAATGTTTTAATAGTCTTCGAAGTCCTGAGACCCATAGGGTTTCATTCTGAATAAGACATAAGCTGCAATGTAATTTAAACTTTGCTAGTGTCCAAAGAGAACATTTTACCACACTATTGGTTCTTAAGCCATTTATACATTTTGATCTGTTTGATTTAGTGTTACTAGATCCAAAAAGATGTCAAAATGCCTTAAAATATTTTAACACATTCTTGTTTTAGTTTCTGGGCACAGAAATAAGCCAGACTTGAGATTTGAGTCAGCAAGCATGTTATCATCAGTAGTATTAGTCATCAAAATAAAAAATAAACAAATACGATTCTCAGAAACACAACCGAATGAACATGACTCACATTATGGTGTAAATGTAATTCCAGGTCAATCACCTCATTGTGGTTGTAACTCACCCACTGCCTTAACTCCTAGCTTTTATTCGTCTCTGATTTTTATATAAACTCCCTAAGTTTTTTAAAAATAAATTGGATCTACTTTAATCTTATTTTGTTACTGGCTTAATCATTTTTTCCTAAAGGAAGCTTCTCTACCAGGTAGCTAATGCTAACTCATCTACTTTCCTGAAAAAGTCACTCATGGTTTTCAACAGGAGTTATGCTCATAAGGCTTCAAACAATTCAGCTAGCAGATAGTTTCTCTTCACAACTGACATAAAGATATATAAACACAAGAAGTGCTATTATTGTTTTTTTGTTTTTTTAGGAGGCTCTGAAAACAGCAGATGCGTGTGAAGAGGGAGGTGATGTTGAACAGGAACATGATAGAAGAGTGCAAAGTGTGTGAGGGAGCACTCTCTGTAAAGTGTAGTCACAGGAGAGTGGGTGTACGATTGTGACCTAATGTGAAAATCACTCATGGTGATTAATGCACTCTGAATATTTATGTGCGTGAAGGGAATTTGTCTATGTGTATTTCTCAAACTATAGCAAAAATATTTAAGCATCTTAAGTCAGTTTAATTATTAGTTAATAGTTAAAGGTTGTTCCCTAAACACAACTAATTGACATGTTTTGGTTGGACAACTAAAACCTCTTTATCCAACATCTCCTCATTGGCTGCTGAAAGTCATATACGTTTCCTCTTCTTTTACATCTGCTATTACATTTGAGCTAACATATTCTGTCAAAATGGACACATTTCAATATCCGTGCCAAGTATCACATGTGAATGAAAAAGAGGGTGGCAACTCTACGAATTTATGTGCATGTTTGCTCTTCAGTGCAGAGCGTGCATGCAGAAGGCGTAGAAGAGGGCCGATGTACTTAGGCTATATACAGCTTGTCATCTGACATTACATAAATAGAGAGTGACAGCTGAGGGAGAAGGCAGAGAGGTGGTGGAGAGAGGAAGTGAGTCATGAAGAGGCTGACCAGAGAGACTCAGCGCATCCAGAGGAGGATCACATCCAGCTCAGTGTAAACTTAACCTTTGAATATATGAAAATGCTCTTTTTAAATTGAAAATGTTCCCAGGCGAACACATAGGTCACCTCTTCAACCTCAGAAGAACGGGTATCGGTTATGACTGATATGCTCTGGCTTGCCTTCCAAAGTAGTGGAAATCTGTTCTTAGCTGCCTCAAGACATCAGTATTCCTCCAAACGTTGTTGATAAACAAATGTTTCGCCTTATACTAATGTGCAAGTATAATCCAAACGATGCAAGGAACGAATATAAAGAGTACTGAAATCATACACACGTCAGGGTTAGTAAAAGATATCCCAACTAAACAGCAATGAACAAACTAGAACTTAACTATACACAAAGAAAACTACAAAAAGGAAAAATATATTAACACTGATTCAGAGGTTAAACTAAAATACATAGAGAACAGAACAAATACCTGCAAAATTACATTTTATGGGAAAAAATATGTGGCAATATGTTTCTAACACAGAGAAACTGAATGTGGAAAGACCTTTCAGAAATAAACAAACACACAAATGAAAACCAAACACCCAAGGATCAAAACAGACATGTCACCATATACTGTTTTTGTTGAATAGATTTTGCTCCTTCTTTTGAATCCTTCTCCATCAAAGTCAGCAGATGAGAAGTTAGAGAGACCTCATTTTACAACTATATTAGATTTGTCAGCCTGGTTATTACACTTAAGGGTAATTTGGGCATGCTAGTGCAGCATAATTAAGCAAAGATAAGGCAGCTGGAGACAGATAAAGACTTTATAAACTTCCATCTTTGTAGTGAATATCAAAATGGCTGCTGCAAGAATGGATTAATTATTTCTTAGCAATCAGCCTGGGAATTCTACAATAATAATCCAAGAGAGAAATAATCCCATGTTTTCTATCGTTTTAATCTCATTGCAGCATTTTCATGTTGTTTTTTTCCTCTGTTAGAGTTTATTTTAGATGTTCTGATTCCTTTATTGAAGGTGCTATATTTGTGTTGTGTCGAGGTTTTTTTTTCTTTTTCCTGCAAAATAAACAGCTGAATGAACACCTTCAAAGAGTGATGATTCACAGTTTCGATGCTCTGTGTGTAGTAGTGATGTAAAATCAGCTGTTTTACTTTTTCTGCTGGAGCAGCATGTGTCACACTCAAGCACTCGGCTCATTAACTCCCTTTGTTCCTCGTGATCCATACTAACACGGTGTACGTGTGTTTGTGTGTGTGCCGCAGTGTTCTCTGCAGTAGAGTAAACCGTAGGAATCAGAGGCCCAAGACGAGCTTTCGAAGTAGCCTCGTACTTCAAATGTTGCGCCTCAGAAGTCAGCGATGTCACTTATTTTGGACACACTGTTCCTGCATTCAAAACAGAAACAGTTATGGACGAAAATAGTTAATTTTCAAAAGTGTGAGTTGTTTTAAGATAAACCATACAAAGTTAAACTAGACCAATCAAAATACATTTTGATTGGTCTATACAATCCCAATAAAATTCAATAAGGGTTAAAAAAAAATCAAGAAGTGTGATAGCTTCTTCAATACTCTGAAGATCAGTTTGCTAGAGAAGTAACAACACATGATCAGGTTGATTTGCACTTTGCTATGAACTGTTTAAACACATTTTCCTTTTCTTATTTTTTTTTTATTTTGCTTCTACCCCATCCTTCGCTCTCGATGCCCTCCAGTTGTGTGGTGGATGAGATGGACTTCTCAGGTATGGAGCTGGATGAAGCACTGAGAAAGTTTCAGGCCCACATCCGTGTCCAAGGAGAAGCCCAGAAGGTGGAACGTCTTATTGAGGCCTTCAGGTAAGAGATTTTGTTATCTGTTTTGGAGTTTTTAAAGACTTTTTTTAAAGTTTAGACATCATCTTAGCATGACAGTCCCACTGAAACAATTAAGTTTTAGATGCTGAAAGCTCGGATAAATGGGAAACATCCGCAGAAGGATGGCAGTATAATTCTTACTGACAAAGAAAAATAGTGCATTACATTCTGTTATGTCATGTCGATATTTCTTAGAACTCTCTCTATGCCCATCGTACCATTTTAATCTTTCCAACTGTATGTTTTTGACATCTGCTTTTAGGTTTTATCTGGACTTTAGTTGAAAACCACCTCATGTTTTACTAATGTGGTTTTTAATTTTTTATTGTAGACGTTTAATCTGGAGGATCTCTGCCTTGGCAAGAAAAAAAAAATTGGATTAAACCTTTTTTCTGTGGAATTTAATCTATAGCTTGTCAAAACTCTCATTCATATGAATGTCATGTGTTTTTTTTTTTTCTTTCATATTGGTAAATTATGTCCCTCGATTAAGACCAGCGAGGCCTGCGGATCTTTAGATGTTTTGTGTTCTGTGTTCTTTCTTTTGTAACCTCCTTGGGGTAATTTTGGGAGATTTGATGTTTAATTTTGAATTTTTTTTTCATCTAAAATTTTAGGCATGATGAAAACCCTTAAATTGGTAAGGGTGAGACATGGCTGCAGTGGGTTTTGATAGAACCATAATGCACAAAAAAACATTACTGCTACGAAGGAAGACCCTACATATTAGATACAATGTCCTTGGTAAATTGAAAGGCTGAATGTGTGTGATAAAAGGTAAATGATGCCCTTGAGCCAAAGTTAACTGAAGTACCTTAAGGTATTAAGTATTATTTTTATATTTAACGGAATCAAGTTGCAAACTGATACAATTTGCAACAGAATCAGTTTGATGGGTTTTATGATTTCTAACGCCATAAAACATGCTTGTATTACGTAAACAATTTGGATATAAATACTATTCAGCACATTTTTTTCCTTTCCCATGTTAGCCAGCCGGTTGGAAGTTTCTGGTCATATTTTGCAAAGAGTAACAATCTGTAGTCGTGTCGATAGTCGATAGTGCAGTCGTGTAACTGCGAGTTAACGCTGCTTGTTGTAACCCCTTTGTAATAACAGCCACCTGCCACAGTTGTCAAGATGCCCAATGCGGAAAACAAATTGTCATAGCAGGGCGAAAGGTTGGCAGGGGAAATGCTTGGACATCAGGTGGACCTGCGTGCTATTAGGAGCAAAAAAAAAAAGGGAGGGGTGTCACACAAATTGAGAGAGGAAGGGAAAAAGGGGAGGAAAAAAAAAAAGAAAGGGGGAGGTTGGTTTATAAATAACTAGTATTGCATAACCGTCACTGCCTCTCTGTGCCTGCCTTCTGTGCTCCGGGGCTTTGAAATGCCTCCACACACACACACACACGCACACACACGCACACACACGCACACACACACCCAGAGATACAGAAATCTCCAAAGTAAGTGAAAGGGATTTGAAGCAGCAGCGCTAAAGAATGAAGCAGTGAGGGAGGTGGAGTTTGGGGGGCCAAGAAAGGCAGCCGGCAGCCTCAGTATCTGCTGCGTCAGTGGACTAATGAATGAGCAAATATGAACCTGCTCCTAATACCACAGATTTATTCTGCTCCTGTTTCCAATTCCGGCATTACAGTAAACAATCCGGAGAGTCTAGGTTCGGTGATTTTCTGTGTTTGAGCATCATTATCATAGATAAAGATCATGCAGCGTGGATAATTTTGCCCTCAAAACCTCCCCAGAAAAACATAATGACTTATGCATCTTAGACAGAAATGTGACATTAGGTTAGAAGGCAACTACGAGGGCTAAAGATGAGGCCTTACAAATCCATGTTATGAAAAGCACCATGCAGGACATTTTCATCTTGGGTTAATTGTTTTCTTTGCCGACACACCGAAGCATGACAGACTCAAAGCAGCAAAAGTGACAGTTTATAGGCAAATATATGGTAAAATATTTTAGTTCCCTATGATTATTATACAAAAACCCATCCAGCTAATACATTTTAATCAGGTGTGAATCAAACAATCTTCAAAAGATCTTCTAAGGTTAGATCTCTACATATGTACACATCATAAATTATTTCACAGTGAAGGTGTTTTATTTCATATCTCAATAGCAATTGCTGATTTTGAAGCTGTTGAGAAGTTAAATTCCAAATATGCTGTTCTCTGGTCCAGTTAAATCATCCCACTTAAATACAAATGCAAAAATTGATTAGATTAAAATTACATCTAAACTTAACAGCAGACTCCCATATCCTGGCTTCTGTATAAATCTTTTTCTCCTGGTGAATCTTCATCAATGTTCGTACACAGTAGCTGCTGTGTCCTGTAATTTACTAAGATGAATTAAACTGCCTTACAAACTACCAACACAATAATCCAAGAATATTGTCAACTGTGTCAATTCAGTCTTCTCATATCTATCATTTTAACATGTTAATAAGCTTTGATCTAAACCAGTATTTCTCTGAGTTTTTATTTAACAAGTATCACATCACCAAATACAAAGTTTCCAAGTACTTCCATTATGCTAATGACATTTTAAAACTTTGTTGTTTGGAGTTAGGCTTTAACAGCTGTTGGGCGTCATAAAAAAAACAAAACAAAGAAAAATTATATTCATATTCATTAGCATTGCATGTCTGATGTAAAAACAGCCAAGCTCCATGTTTCAGCAATCAACCAGAAGGCACCCTGAAGTCACAATTCCCCAAGAACAGAATTGTTTTTTAACGTGTGCACATAAAACATGGTAACAGCTGCAGTAATAAACTGTTTATTTGTACTTCTGGTAGTTTGAGTCTCATTAAAGTTTTTTACCCTCCTGATTACACACGCAATTGCAGCAGTTAATGTATGTTGACTAATGGTTTCAACACCCATCCGTTTTTGAAATTGTTCCATAAAAATGACTACGAATCAATGGGGATGCATTATTTGACTTGTTTTATACATTCCTGACTTGTGTTAAATGGTGGCTGTGGTGGAGTGAAAGTATCCAAATTAAATGTGGATGTTGTCAGTGTGAATACAAAGAACATTTTGTACTTTCTAAAGCTTGAACTCAAAGCCGGTTTAAACTGTATAAAGAAAAAAGGTAGGACCTAATATTGGCCTTTGAGGTACACCACAACACATTGAGTCACCTGTGGAAATAGAAAAAAGACCCAAAGACAAATATAATTTTAATAAAAGAAGAACTGTTTTTAAGACATGCAACTTGTCTGAGTTTTGACAAGAGAATCTTGTGACTGATTGTGTCAAATCTAAAAGAACCAAAACAGGAGCACAACTTAAGTACGCTGTTAAAAAAAAGATCATTAGACAGTATGAGACGAGACAGCAGAATGAAAACAGATAATGAAAAATATCCTTGTTTTCAAACATCAAAGTCATGCAAAGCTTTATTAACTGTACTCACACGATCTGCCAAAAACTAATTTTCACAGCGAAAAGTCAAATAAAAGTCAAAAGTTCTGCATGTTGTTGGAGAAGGAGCCAAAAAGGCCAACAATTCATCCATATAAATTCTATTTATAGTCCGAGGCTGGTGTCTCTTGAAGTCCAGGCTTTGTGGTTCAAGGACTTGGGTTCCCATTTATCAGTACATATCCAGGAGTTTTATGTTCTTTTATTTTCTGGAACCTATTTATCATACAGACTCTCATTTTAAGGGTATACTTTTTGGAAAACAGTCCTCTCTAAGGAAATCCCTTTGCATCACAGAATCCCCATATTAATCCATCTACCAAGAAGTTGAGGGTGAATTGTTTTCAGGAGGAGGAAATGTTTAAGAATACTTTATAAGAAAACAGGCATCAATGTTTAACACTGAGCATTGTTTTTATTTTTATCTTTTGCGCTCGGTTTTCTGTGTAATCCGTGGCTGCTGCAAACACTTGGATCCAGTGGGGATAAAAGTGTTCATGCAGAAAGTCAGTGTTTCAAGCAGAGCCGCCCCAACCTCACCTACTGTGAAATTCATTGCTGCTAAGGGGCAGCTGACGGCTTAAGATGAGCCCACAGGCAAAATTAAAGCCATAACTCTTATTTCAGTATGACACTCTAATGTTCAGCGTGTGTAATGGTTTTCTGGTACCGTACCGAGAAAGGAGGCTTTGGTTTTAAATATTCTTCTATCATTTCATCTTCACTGCTTTTCTTGTCCTTCGTGTTTATTTATTCATCTCTGTGCACTTTTCCGCCCATAGACGGTACTAGAAAACTGCTCTCATATGAGTATGCAAGTATTTTTGCAATTCTATTTTCTTCTTCTTCTTATCTGGAAATGTCTTTTTCTTTTTTCTTTTTTTTTTTTGCCCACAGCCAGAGATACTGTATGTGCAACCCTGACGTGGTGCAGCAGTTTCACAATCCAGACACCATCTTCATCCTGGCCTTTGCCATCATCCTCCTCAACACTGACATGTACAGCCCCAACATTAAGCCAGACCGCAAGATGCTGTTGGAGGACTTCATACGTAATCTGCGAGGTAAGGGGCCCGGCATTACACATAAGCTGCTTGTAAAAAAAAAAAAATTTTAAAAAGTACACCGAGGGAGTTAAATGACAGTAATTGGTTCACATAATCGGTTAAAGCGGGGAGGTGACTGATGATATGTATGTGTTTCAGCTCAGAAGATAAAGTGTTTTTGAGCTGGATTTTTCACGCTGTGGGAAGGTTCTGAAACAAATTCTGAAAAAAAAGGAAGCCTTTTTTTCTTGCTGTTTAATTTTCTGGTTTAGGACTTTTTAAATGAGCTTCGTCACAGAATGGGGATATGGAAAACTGAAGATAGGGATGTTTTAAGAAATACTGATCACATAAGTAATTTAGACAGTCTGCCTCTAGAAAAAACATAGATAAAACTCTTAAATATTTTTGCTTCCTCTGATCTCACGGCCACCAAAACTTGATTCAAAAAGAATAAGCTACACAAAGACATCTTGAACTGACCATGTGTCGATTGAAAGATGCCGTGAGAAAGTTGTTTTGTAGAATTCAACAAAATCTGTCATCCAGTAGGAGGCGTCCCTGTCATTGGAAAAAAAAACAAAAAAAGACCTGAATTTGCTGTGTTCTCTCTCAGCATATATTAATGGAAAATTGTAGTTCAAAATTCTGTTTTTAGATTAAAGTATATTCTCTATTTTATTTAGAAATAAGAATTTCAGATTATGGAGGACGAATGAAAAGTCACATAATTCAATTTGATTGAGTCCCTGTGTGAAATTTTCAGAGTTGTTGATGATTTCAGGAGTCATGTCACACATTGGTGTTGGTCCACTGTGTATTCATAAGTCTTGCAGAGATACATAATGTCCCCGTTAATTTTAGCCTGTTTGAGGGGCAAGTTGAACTCAAGTCTGAAGTGTCTAATATTTACATAAAATGTGTTTCATCCACTTTACTCTGCCAACAACTCTGCAGTACTGCAGGTTAGGAATTCAGACTTGTCGTTTAGCACAAACGCATTTAACAGTTCCCTTTTAACATTGAATTCACCAGGCAAAAATGTCGTAGGCAAGTCATTGAAACTTGATATAGTTAAATATTTATGCAAGTAGAAATACAAATATGAATTTATGCTCTAAGAAAAATAACCAAAAGAGTTTAAAATCTGTTAATGCTGAATTTCTGAATTAATACTATATACTGTTCTCTTCATCATTTGGATGTTTTTCTCCTCCACATTCTGAGTCAGAATATTTAATAATAAAGAAATATCGGCAAACAATGTTCTAAATCTGCGTTTAAGAGCTCGGTGTCAAGTCAAGAATAACAATGCTGTTCATGAATGATGTGCATGACATAAATCACAATGAGCCAGGTGCAGTGTAGGTAGTAAATGACAGAAAATGTCAATCTTATGAGTGAACAGAGCAAGAAGAGCTTTTATTTTGGGGCGATTTTTGGTTTCCTTCCAATTAGGCAGCGGCTCTGCAATGACAGAACGGTAAAGGTATCTTAAGTTTATTCTGTGTTCAGTTGGAAAGATATCCATGTGGTCAGAATTATGGAGGTGTACAGGCAACACGAACAGATTGTTAAGAGACATTATCAGTCCACGGTTCATAAACATCACTGACTAATAAGTGCATCCTATCACAGTAATATATGCACAGCAGCTGTCAGAGCCGCAGTCTGTAGATTACACAGCAGCTCACTTCCTCTGCTGATTGCATGAAATAAAGAATGTTTAACACCAAAGTCTACGTTTTCAAGTCAAGTCTGTGATGTGCATTCCACTCAAATTGGAGTCTAAAACTTGAGTCACAAGCTTTTATAGGGAAAATTAGCCAGTATTGTGTAACTAGAGAAACACAACTAGAAATGTCTGTACTGTTTTCTATACCAGAAATTACCAGTTGCATTCAGAATGTGTTAACCAGGAGAAGTTACTCTCTAGACATATTCCAGAACAATGTGTGAATCAGGAGGATTTCTCAATGCCATTGCCCATGTCAGTTTGACATTGTTCTGCAAGTATAATCAATTACTCATTAAATCCTGCTGTTTTATAAGCTTGTGCTCTTAATTTATGTTAATTGCTAGAGTAGCGATACTGCCACAACAAATAAGCAAAGATAAAGAGTAAAGCAAAATGTAATAAATGTCTTCATTAGTAGTGAAAATACGCATGCCTAAATTTTATTTAAAATTAATTGAAGAAAGCAGTTTAATTCCCCACAAATTTCTCTGTGTTCTATCATATTTCCTGCTGTGGACTCTTTCTCTGAAGGAAGGCAGTAAATTTGAAAGTAAAAAAAAAAAAAAAATCAGCATTCAGTTTGCATTCAGTTGAGCCTGCCCGCATAAATTTGAGAGATAAATATAGGGGTTATGCTTCCCCCCACACCCGACGAGCTCCACAAATTAACTTACGGTGACACAAACCAAAGAACACCTGTAAATCTTTGCTCCCGTACGCAGACAACTCCTCATTCAGTGCATGTTGAGGAAGAGACACGAGCCTCGTGGTTTAGCTCTCCCTTCGCGTAATCAATCAGGGACTGCTGAGGTCGATGCAGAACAACTTCAGTACATTCATCCCGTCTGTTCCTCACAATCAAATTAGCTTGGAAAATCAATTCCAGCATCTTATGTAAATTAAAATATGCCACTCTCTTTTGGCCTCTCTATTCATCTTCTGCTTATATTTTCCCCTCCATCTCTCTATGCATCTTCTTATCTAAGCTATCAATGCGGTGCTGTCTGTTTACTCCGGTGGCTTTTCTTGTTTTGTATTCTGCCTCTCAGCCTTTTGTCCACACTTGTCCTTCTTGCATGCTGACAGAAGAACAACTCATTCAGCCACCTGGCTGGGGTGAAATGGGATTAAGCCTCTCAAGTCAGCAGTCATGACAAACAGTGTTACTTTTATTAACTCATTTAGCAATAAATCAGCTAAATTTGCAATAATAATCTTAACTTCTGAAATTAATGTAGTGTGTCATAGTTGTACATAAAGAATCCTGTTTGTAACTTGCAAAAATGTCTGCATCTAGTAGTTTGGTGCACACCCTTTTTGCATTTCAATAACTTCTTGCATAAGGAAACTAATAATATTACAAAGTGAATCTTTTAATAGAGGTGGGTTTAACAGACCTCCATAGCATATGCTTGTCGCTTATTTTAGCATGATGTTGCAAGGAAGGGTTTTCAAGGGTTTTCTACAGAGTTTAACAGTTGATTTTGTCATGTGTGACGCTCAGTTTCTCTGCGTTCAGAGACAACCCTTACAAAACATCCCATGAAAATCACATGTGATCACATAATCCACAGAAACATCTCATGAAAATCCCACATTTCCACATGTGATTTTACCACGAAACGTTCCAAAATCACACGTATAGATGTGATCACGTGTGATCTTCATGGGATTTTTTTGTAAGGGAAAGCAGGAAGGACTGGGAAAAAAAGCCAAGAAATAGATAATGTAGGAGCGAAACTGTTTTGTATTAATTTGACACTTGGCACACATTTCCCTGTGGCCATCTCCTTTTCACCCACAACACCGTAATGTGCTGTGAAGTCTCAGCAGTGGCCCTTCGTGACTCACTGGCATTGCCTTCAATTGTGGCCTGGCGGCTTCATTTTCTTTAGACAAATCCTGCCCCATTGAAAAGCCAACGTACCACACAGAGTAACACAGTTGTGTTAATGTAACGGGGAGTGTTCTGAGGGCACACATTAAACCTAATGACATGCAGCTTTACTTCTGTCAAACTACTACTTTGAGCTGCGGTATGTTCTGGACATCAAATATTCTAAGAGCAAAGTGTGACCTACCAATTAACCTCTTCACAAATTAACCTTAACTATTATTTAAGGAGATAGAAAAAGTTCTTAAAAAGAAAGTATGCTGTTGGATTGAAGAAGATTCTCTCAATACTGTATTAATGGAGTTTGTATTTGATTTATTTTTAAAATAAATTGTATCCATTTGCCCATTACAATCGTAGGTGTCGACGATGGAGCAGATATTCCCAGAGACATGGTGGTGGGCATTTACGAAAGAATACAACTGAGAGAACTCCGCTCAAATGAAGAC
This sequence comes from Alfaro cultratus, assembly GCA_903066825.1. NCBI lineage: Eukaryota > Metazoa > Chordata > Actinopteri > Cyprinodontiformes > Poeciliidae > Alfaro > Alfaro cultratus. The sequence continues at coordinate 20,687 of CAEFZX010010475.1, forward strand.
CATGTCACCTACGTCTCCAAAGTTGAGCAGTCCATAGTAGGGATGAAAACGGTAAGGATGCAAAGTTTAAATATTTTTTTGACAAACCTTTGGCCAGAGAAATAAATCGAGTTTTGCTGGAACGTTTTCTGTGCTAATTAACCTAGTCATTATTCATGCCCTTATCACAATCACTTACCACATTTATTACTCATTAAATGTCTCATCTACAGCTCATTCATTAACACAAGTCATTACTTCATCTAGATACGTCATTAGCCGTTGCTATCATTGGACCTCTTAGATGGTTTAAATTAACACAAGGGTGCTGTTGCTGAGCAGTGGCAACCGCGCCCATATGGGGGATGCAACTGCTCCCTGTGGAGTTCGGCAACATTAATAAATATTGCAGAACTCTGATTTTTGTAAGAAACAAACCCAACTTTATCTTATTTATTGTAAATGATGGGTTTAGCTTTACAATAATGTAATTATAAGACATAATCAGCTTTAAGAAAAGAAAAAAATGCTTTTTCCTGATTGGCACAGCTGACAGTTTTTATGGAGGTCTGTGTTTAATCAGTTAGCTTAAGGAGAAATGCATTTGAAATCTGAAGAAAAGACTCATAGAAGTAGTACAGGAACAGTTTCAGAGATTTTTTTTACTTTTAGACAGAAAAAGTCAGATAAAGATACACCAACAAGAACGTTTTGCCTTTTAATTTAACGATTTTACCATTTTCTCTGGAAATCATTGTTTCTGGGTTTTACTGATTACACCGAGCATCTAAAGAGCAAATTTGAATTTTGTTTGAATTTTAGGTGGAAAGCAGGTATCCCACATCTTTATTTAAAAATCGCACTATAAAAGTGTCATATAGCACCCCCCCCCCCAATCCTTCTGACAGTTTTTCCAAAAGTGCAAAACAAGCCAGCTATTAGAAAACAATAGTGGTGTCATCTATCTGGGTTTGAGATGCTCATAGGGGTTTTATGGTCCTGTGGTTCTGATCAATTTAGTAAGTCCATTACTAAGCCCCTGGAATGTCACATTAGTTAAAAACATGCGGAACTAATGGCACACCATCAGCTTCATCCACCCTTTTTTTTGTAAAGTATTTTCTCTTTTTCATCCATTTTATGTAATCACAAAAAGATGAATGAAGATATAAATTCTTGGTTTAATTAATCTCAAGATTTAATGTCAGGAAATTCCCAACTTTCCAAGTGACACTGAAGCACTGACATTAAATAATTGCACATCCCCTCTTGGCTTGTGGCGTTTCAGTCTCTCAGTGATAGATGAGTAGCTATGAGATTATAGAAGGAGTGGTGTCATACCCAAACAATGATGGATTGTCCTGACAGGAAGTGAACATTCTCGCCAATGGGAGCAGTCTTCCATAAAAAGAGGGAGACTTTGATAAAGTTTTCCCCTTCTTTAGCACAGTTATACCAACCTGCAATGTCCAATTTATCATACTAAATATCTTCCATAGCTGCCTGGTAAAACATTTGTGAAATATAACAGTGTTTGGATCTAAATAATGGCTTTACATCTAAAGGATTTAGATTTAGTTAGCCAACAAGGATGGTCATTCAAAACTAATTCGAAAACTTGAATTAGTGTTTTTGTAATTCATAGGTACATCAATACTAACTTTTCATATATGTAGTTAGACTTATTATTATTGGTCCTTACTGTAGTAAATTTGTTTAACTTTATTTATTTAGGTGTATCAGAGGAAAGCAGGCCGAATAAAAATATCCAACAAAATTCCTTTCAGATATTCCCCAATATCTTTTTTTTTTTTTATGATATAAAGTGCTATACTTGTTAACAATAATACCTGTTTAGGTTACCCTGCCTAGAATTTTTCTTTTAAATTGATAGAAGATGCATTTCAGCCTAATGAGGTTTGTATATGTTTTTGACATTAGTGTAATGAAAAGGCTGGTGCTGGAGCCCTTGTAGCCTGCTGTGATGAGATCTGTAAGGAACAGCCAATGAGAAGAGGGTGAAAACAAGATTAGATCACTCTCCAAAGCCATGAGCCATAATCTGGTTAAACTTGGAGAGACACGTAAAGCTCAAAAGAGGAATAGCAGCAATTTAAGAAAAAAACAAAGTACAGACTATAAGCGTTTCTTGATCTCGTTTGTTTTGTGCAAGAGTCTAGCACTATAGATATAGACATTTAATTACAAGGAAGTGTTGAAATGCATTGTTTTGGTTTAGAATTTTGAGTTTTGAGCTCTCCCTATCGGGTTAACAGTTTGTCAAGCATCTCTGTATTCAGCCGGAAGTAACCCTGGAAGCGGTCACTGCAGGTGCAGCAGCCAGATGAGCCTAAAATGTCCAAACCGCGGTCTTGCCCTAAGGATATTATCAGCCTGCACGCTTTTAGCTGTTGCTCCTCCTCATCAGTAAAAGTTATGCCAAGGTTCCCCTCTTGACAGTTTGACAGATGCTTTTTCTGCAGCTAAATTTGCAGCTGGACAAACTTTCTGGTTATTATCTAGTTGGCCCAGCAAAACATACCAAATTTATAGTCTGATTCCCCATACTCTGTATGCTCCCTTGCCATTCTGTGTTAAAGCATTCATTTTTAGTTTTTGCTGGAATTAAATTTTACTTAAGATCTCTGGCCATTTTTGGAGAGATAAGACCAGTCTTTTCCAACATGCACCGTTTCTGAGATTACATATCGTGTAGGGTGCATAGGTTCTTAATCTGTTTTGTTGAATCACCCGAAACCCTCTCGAGTCATTTGACGAGACACCCGTTTCACGTCTTCAGGTTCTCTCCGTCCCTCACAGAAGATTAGTGTGCTGCAGTCGACTTTTCGAGGTAACAGATGTCAACAAGGCACAGAAACAGGCGGCGCACCAGAGGGAAGTCTTCCTCTTCAATGATCTCATAGTGGTAAGATTACTGCTCCAGAGTTTTTAGAGTCTTTTTAGATTTACTGTATTCTACATCTCAGGTTTGTCTTAGAGGAGTCCTCCATCACTGTAACCCTCTAGACTTGTGTAATGCCAGACCCACTTGGAAGTACTCCAGTGGAATTTACCCAATTCCTCAAATTGACATCTGATGGTAGGAGAGAAATTTACTTATCCTAGGATGCCTTTTAAAAAAACAGCTGGCAAAACTGTTTTTTTTACACACCTTCATCAGGGGTGCTACTAATTGTGCATTGGGTGTGTGTTTGTCTCTGCCACTTTAACTGACATCTAAGTAAACACTGTTTAGAACCAGCACAAAATATTTTAATCTTTCATCAAACAAGAAGTCTATGTTCTTTAGTTGCTTCCTACTACAAAGATTATGTTATCGCACTACTAGGAAGTAGAGTTAAAGGCATGAATGAGCAATGAGAACATCTGGAAGGGGGCATTTTGGATATGGGGGGTAAGGAAGTGGTATAGGGTATTCTCAATAAAATAAAAATCGTTAGTGACTCGAAGAGTCTTGTTGCTTTCCTTTCTGTCCTCAAAAGCTTGTTCATTCTTTCCCCCTGTTAAAAACATTAAAGCTGCTCTTTTCGCTGTGACAGCTGCAATGCACCACCTCCTCTGAAAGCTTCTCAACTATTATGTTGTTTTTTAACTCAGAACTCTTGAGCTGCTTCTTCTAATAATAGATGGTGGCAAATGTGGCGCACCCTCTGAAGAGAAGGTTGGCCCTCTGCAGAGCTGTTACCGAAGCTGATCATAAATTTCCAAGCGATTTAAAGTTTCGTGAAGCATTGAGTGGTATTTTTTAATGTTGGGTATAATTAATGTTCTCATTAGGAGACACATGAGGATCATTTATCTAAAGTATCTAACTACACCAATAATTACGTCAAGTACCGATCAGTTCAGCAAGAAACACTGCAGTAGCGCAGCCATTTTCCCCTCTTTGTACCACTGAAGCATAAAAGTAACTGGGATCTGCAGGAATGTAAGTCAAAAAGACTATTTAAAGTAGTTGCTGAAGCACGTTAGCTGCTAACATCAAATCGGAAGTTTGTTTACCTGAAATTAAAAGTTACAAGTGTTGTATTTTTCCCAGAGAAACATTTTCTAGCAACAGAAAGCAGCGTAGGAATTACCTTGAAAAATCTCCCCAAAGAGGAAAAACAACAACATTTATATTTAATTTGTCCCCTGTTCCAGCAACTGAACATGTCATGAGGTGTTAAAGTGCCAACGTGATGTATCTGTTTGATACCACTTGCCTGGAAAATTATACCAAATAGTATCATTGTGAAACAGATTTGCCTCATTTTTCTCTATTTGGAAGGTCAGTGAAAAAGCTTCACAGCATCTCTAATACATTATGACGTAGGTTCACCACAGAGGTATTTGTCATTCAAATGATTCTCAGCTAGAGACACTTCGAAGGTTAGGGTGAACATTAATACGGACAGTCTCCCCTTTAAATTAGTTTCAAATGACAAATAGTTTTAAATAGTTTCCAAGCGGCTCATCCCCCCCTTTTTTTCTTGCAGATTTTGAAGCTTTGTCCAAAGAAGAAGAGTTCTGCCGCCTATACTTTCTGCAAAGCTTTGGGCCTACTTGGCATGCAGTTCCATCTTTTTGAAAATGAATGTAAGTGACCATTATGTCCTGGCTACTTAAAAATAACTGGGAGAAAGTGGAATAGAAAATGTAATTCTGCAAATGCATTTGCTTCAGCGTCCAGCAAATAGCTCCATTTAGGTTTGGGGCCATGACATGCAAACCCCTGTTGCATTAAAGCAATACCGTGAGACTCATTTAGCCTAGACACATGCGATCATCAGACAAATGTGAGGATACATGGACCAGTGAAACTCGTTTAATCATATAAATGTTGCACATGAACAACAAATGCTATATATTTCCTTTCCATTTGCTGGGCATGTTTGCAGTGACCTCCAAGTATACAACCAGTTTTGATAAGCTATTAAATGTTTTGGAAGGTTTAGATATGCTATTTTTTTTACTCCATGTCTTGTAAATGGCAGTGGAATAAATATAGCATAAAGTTATCTCCGATTTAATGATTTGAATAATTATATATGTTGCGTTAGAATCAACATAGACCCAGGGAACATTTTGAACTTCGGCAAATAAAAGGTTTTTCAGTTTTTACTTGAAACCGATTGGTTATGTGTGCAGCAACACCTTAGCTTCTCTTTTTTTTCTTTTCCCAACTTTTGAGAGCAAACCGATCTCTTTTGAAATCCACAGACTACCCTCATGGAATCACGATCCTCTCCCCGTACGGTTCAGACAAGAAGCAGGTGCTCCACTTCTGTGCCCAAAGTGCAGAGGAGCTGCTCAAGTTTGTTGAAGACCTAAAGGAATCGATCGCAGAGGTGTCAGAGATGGAGCAGATACGCATCGAGTGTGAGTGTGTTATCACAGAGATAGTTGTTCACTATTAAAAAGACAATAATCACACTCTTTGTTCAACTTGTGCCGGATGAATAGGGAGAATTTATTTTTTTACCTTATGTACACAACAGTTTGTTATTGCTTCTTAAATTGAAAATTATCAGGTTTATGGTCATTTACTTAATCATTTCTTCATACCCTGCAACATTTTCTTACAATTTTACCATAGCAGACATTTTTTGGTGAGCAAGACTGTTCTCATATATTGTTGTAAAAAACATGCAAATCAGAGAAATTGCCTAAATCAAAAAATCATTCAATTTGTACAAATCTCTATGGCTGTTAACTAAGCTGGACAGGATTAGATTCTTCTCAAAGTCTCCAGACAATAGCTCAGTTTACCTTGTCTATACTTTGACACGTATGAAAAGCCTTCACATCGAGAATCTGTCCTGGCAGAGAGCATCAAAGAAAGCATCCCTGCTGGGATTTGAAGCAAACGCCTTACCTTTCACAGTGAGGGATGGCCGGCAGCCGAGGGAATAAAGATGTGAAGACAGGCAGAAGTTAAGAAAAGGGTTGTTTATCCCTAGAAACTAGGGAAAAAAACAAAACAAAACAAAAACAATTAATACTAATTACAAAAAAAATGAAAAGAAACCTGCACAGGCAAACATTCCATTACTCATAACTACATACTCACATACACGCAGAACATTAACTTTGACTGGGCCAGTCCAACACATGATTATGCATTGATTGATGCATTATGTGCAATTTCAAGATGAGAATGTGTATAAATGTATACACCATTCTTATGTCTGATGTGTATGTTTTTTTAAATATATCTTTATAATGCTTTCTGTCATCTTATATTCTTTAACTAAAACTATGAGGCCTTTGCAGAACAGGTGCAGTGGATTTTATTCCCTATTAGATTAAAAACCCATGTCTCAACTTTGTTGTAGAGTACATAATCTTGGTTACTAAACATAATCAAACTAATAATGAAGGGAAGGAAAGGCAACAAGAGAGTAAGGGTAGCTGAGTATAAACATTCAGATGTGTTGCCTTTTGAAAGACAGGAGTAAGTGGGTTAATGTTTTCCTTCTTTGACATCTCTTCATCATTTTTTCAAATTTATTTCACGAGGATGATGAGGTTGACTGTTTTTCTTCTTTGCAGGGGAGCTAGAAAAGCAGCAAGGAGCCAAGACACATTCAGTAAAGAGCAATGGGGCACAGCTGGAGCTGCGCAGCAAACAGGGCTCGCTATCAGGTGTGTGTGTGTGTGTGGTAAAGAGAGTGAACTGCTTTAAAAAAGTACAAGTCATCATCAAGAAACGCAAGGTCAATTTTCAAATAGGTGACTATTATCAGAAATGATGAAATATCTATTATGAACTTCAGAATTTCCATGTAATTGTTGTTGACTTTGTTATATTTCTGGATGCTAACAAAGTCCTTAATGTTTGTGCTGTATACGCATGGAATCATGGATTATCTTTAGATTGCAGATTAGTATTATCAGCTTTTATAGAGCTCCTCAAAATTTGTCCTCTTGCATGTTTAAGAAGAGAATATATTCTATCACTGTTTAATCCTAAAAGCTGTGTGAAATTCTCTTGCGATACAAAACTATAAAGAAAACATCTGATCGCGCTAACATTTCCTACACATTTCAAACTGAAATAGAAACTAGCAACTTTGGAACGATCCAGTGAACAATCATGAGAAAATGAAGAGCTTAAATGCCGAGGCAGGGGTGGAAATGACAAAGCAGTCCAGAAGGACTAATCAGAGGCAAATGGAAAACAGCTGAGGGATTAGTGCAGCCAAAGGAGAATCTGAAGGTGGAAAACAGCTGTGGAAGGAGGCAAAGTGGCAGGCTGAGGGAAGATCAATGGTAAATGCTGGAGAAGAACTGAGAAACTACAAACCAAGGGGAAAGAGTGGGAACTAATCAAAGAGATCAAAGTCTAAAAGCATGAAGAGCAAAATACATGAATAAATGAAGAAACTAAAGACAAGGAAAAAAACTGGCATGGTTGCACTTTAGCAATAATAATGAAATATATCTCAAACACATCAGGATCAAGACATAGCTATTTTGTAAAAAAAAAAAAAAAATTAATAATAATGCTACAAAGAGAATAACTGAGCTGAAGAAACTTACTACTTATTTATTTATTTTATTCTTTATATAACCAGGCTCTGTCAGGTTGTAAATTGTGCTGTAAGCACAGAGCAGGTAGAGGGAGGTTGATTTGTAACTACATCCCAATTGGACCCGTTAACACCGACCCATATTACTCCCCCACTGAGGAAATTTCTCCACTTTAATATTCAAAAAATGTTCACTTCAGTTCTGTCTAAATATTTAACTTTACAATTAAGATGCTGGAAACAAAGCATGAATCTTGCCATCAACATGCTGTTTACCCGCCTATTTCTCTTCCTTTTCTAGGAAACACAGAGATAGATGAAAGAAGCAGACACAATGCAGTTGAGGTAAGTTCGTTGAGATGGGTCAAAGTTCCCGACAGCAGGTAAGTCAGTGGATTCAGCATTAGGGCAGGATGAGGTAGGAGGAAGCACCAGGACCGATTATGTATTCAGGACTAGAGGCGTCAAGCAGGAGCGACTGAGGAGTGCGTGAGTGAGTGAGTGTCACTGGGTAAAATGCAGCGGGCATGTGAGGTCACTCAACATTATTTGATAAAAAAAACTTAATCTGAGATGGTGATGTGGAAGGGTTGTAAAAGTCATAGCAAATATGCGTTCTCTTTGTCCAAAAGTTTTAATTAGATTTACGTACTCTGAAGAGTAGGGCATTTACCACGAAACCCTAATTAACATGAGAATATACAGGCGGATAAATTTAACTATTACTTGACCTAGAGTCAGCCCCCCACCTACCCTCTTGCCAGGAACATCTCAGGCGAAACATTTTGTGCAAGGAAAAGAGCAAGCCAACTACTGTATCATAAGTACGTGTCCTCAAGGGTCCAGGTGACCTTTTTGAGTCCTTTATGTAGCTGTGGAGTGGAAGGTGGGAGTAAGAAATCCCAATACAAGGGCCATCTTGACATTCTGCAGTTTTTTTCCCCGCACAGCTCTTCGGTGATTTTTCAGGCCATCGATCTTTTTAGTTACTGCTCCTTACAAAAGTGTAATTTCATTTTTCACATTTGGCCGCATTGTTACTGTGAGCTTCTATTATATTCTATTCTAAAGCCTCTCAATGAGATTTTATGTTAGGCAAACACAAAGTTGCACATAATAAGAGCAAGGAAAAACATGCAAGGTTTTCCATTTTTTAAATAAAAGTCCACGGTTTCCATTTGTATTCAGCTCCCCAGAGTCAATTATTTTTTCGAAATTTACAAAATGTTTGAGTTTTCTGAAACAACTTCGCACACATGGAGACATTTATGCCCATTTTTCTTTGCAAAATGGCTGAATGAAAAGCATCTTTGAAAATCAATTTCAGATGTGTTTTGGGTTACTGACCATCTGAAGATAAATTTCTTCTGCAAGTTTTAATAGGTTTTCTTTTAGGGTTTTCTTGTATTCAGCTCTTTCCGTGAAGTGTTCGTTTTTCACCTCAAAATTTTATGGACGTAGGCCAAAAAACTCAGTTATAAACTCAACCAATGACAGCTCTTTCCTCCACTTATTCACTTCTCCCCCACATCTAGAGGGGCACACTGCAAACGACACTGAATATAGCTTCATATTCATGTCTTGGTAGGTTTCCAGTTGAAAAGCCAATTGTACGGTGTTGCATTTAGGGGTATCAGATTGAAGGAAGTGACTACAAATGCGATATATTTCTGAAAAAACATTGAAAACCATGTATTCTTTTCCTTGTGCTTTAGAACTATGCCCTAAATTTCATTGTTCAGCTTATTAAATCATCCACAAATGAAAAGTTCTTTGTTTTGGAACATGACTTTTTCAGATGGACATATTTGTTTCCATCTTGAACCTATAGCTGTTTTGTTAACCTACGAACTATAATCAATCTAAATCTAAAAGTGCAATGTCTCTATGCTGTCCAATAATAGCAGTAGAGGAATTTTAGATACGTTTATGTACTGAGTTGACTCCAGTGCATTTTGTTGTCCTATATTTCACCTCAGGTCAGCCTTCTTGGTCTGAGCTACCTTCTTACTAATCTGCCATACACCCAGCAATAAATGTCAGGGGCTGGTGGGGAGCGACTGGCTGTCGAGGCACATTTATCTTAGAAACTAGGACAGTTTGTTCCAAAAATAAAAAAATAAAAACTCCCTTATACAGTCATGGCTAGCATCTCGTGGCAAGCTTTTCATTTCAGTGGACTTGATTAGATTTTAGAGAGAAATGTAACACTATAAATTAATGTTTCCTGTAGACATCTGTGCTTGTGGGCCTGCTCACCTCCTGTCCTCTTCTTCCACTTCTCCTTCTTCTTCTTCGTATGACTTCCGTTTATGTTCTGGTTGCCTCGACCCTGAAGTTCCCCCCTCCCCCTGCACCCTGTGTCCACCGTCACCATAGTGCCACACAGTGGTTTGGAAGGGAGACACATGAGGCTCCCCAGTGTCCTCCTTTGGAACCATGGGGCCCCTTCAGTAGTACCGTTCTTTCCTTCACTGCTCTCCTTCCCCCCAGTCACACACTGGTCTTCCCAGCATCTGATCTACTGTTCCCAACACCTGTGGGGGTGGAGTGAGGAGAGTCACAGTGCTTTTACACCTTCACTAATCCCTAACACCTAAGTTCCTACGCATGCCCCGTGTGATTGTGTGTGTGTGAATGTGCTGCCACCCCCACAAAAAAAAAAGAAAAAACACAACAACAACAACGCTTGACGGATGGTAGAGGAGGAACCAGTTTTATAACATTTGATGCTGTTCTCTTGGCTGTTTTCTAAACTAGGTGTCAATTCACAACAGGCTTCAGACGTACCAGCTCAGCAGCAGTGCGGCTCAGAGCCCCGAGAGCGCGGCCCTTCTTAACAGCCGTGGGGAGCTGCTTTTCCAGCAGGAGTTAACACAGGGGCCGGTGCCTCCACCTCAGCACCCGCGGCTGCATTCCGCGGCGAGCACCCCCGCCCACCACCTCCCCATTCAGCTGCAGCACCAACCCGCCGTGAGCGTGGCCGACCTGCGACCCGAAGCGCTCATCCAGTGCCAGCAGATCGTCAAAGTCATCATGCTTGACAGCAGCGGCCACGGACGCGTGGAGGCCTTCCTCAGCCAGACGCCCACCCACCACCACCACCATCACTACCAGCACCACCACCACCAGCTGAGCCAGTCTGCGATGTCCAGCCCCGTCCGCTCGCCAGACGGCTCGTACGGCATTGACGGGCACCAGCCCCCGCTGCCTCCCCCGCCTCCACCTTACAACCACCCACACCAGTACATACCCCCGGACCCCCGCCTCAGTCTACACCGGACCCCTAGCGGCTCTCGGAGTATGTTGTAAATAAATCGACACAAAATTTCACAAAACCTTCCTTCAGCCGATTTAAGATACATCTGTACATAATGTACAGGTACTGTATACATACAAATGAAAGAGCTATAATGAGAAAATAAAACTCCACTTATATGCATATATTTAAAGAAAATATTAGAATAATAAAGGTTTTAAATCAGACTAGGAGAAATAAAGTCCATATATATATAAAGTTTTACTCAATTGCTCATGTATTTTGAAATATTATGTAGTTTTAACAAATTTCTATAACTTTTATGTCAGTTTTAACTGCAAGGGGAAAATAGAAACTATAGATACTGAATTTAGTTCGGGGATGGATTCTTTCTTCACTTCTTACCACAAATGAATCCCTGAAACTTTTTTGTGATAATTTCCAGGAATGGATGCTCAACACTCTGAGGACCCCCTGCTTCTTTTTGTGTTTTCTTTCTTTTGTCCCAGACCCCACGCCTACTTACTGTGCTGTATGTACACACGCGTGTATAGCTGACGCTTAATGGGAAACATGTGCCAAAAATACATATGCCTCCACTAAACAATGACTTCTTTGCACTTGACTGAATGCTAGGGCTTAAAGAGATAAATAAAAAAAATAAAAAAGCAGAAAAAATGCTTTAAGATAGTCGTGCTTTTGAGCCTCTTCTAGCCATTTGCGCTTTTGCTGACTTATTTATGTGATGGAGGGCCTTCTTCTCTTCCTCTCTACTCCGCTAGATTAAAAAACAAAATGTTTTTCTGTGAAAAGCTGTGTTTTGTTTTTTTTATACACTCTTCCGTTGTATTGTCTGTATCACCTAAGAACACTCAGTGGTTGTTTAGCATAGACCAGTGGTTCTCAAACGTTTTATAACAAGTACCACCATAATAAAGCTTTCCACATTGACACACATAAAAACAACGATACTTCAGGACTTGGGAGTTTTTGAGTTTGATTTTGTAATTTGGAAAACTGTTAATTTACACTGTAGGTTAAATTTTAGAATTTAATTGTGCCCCATGTTTATTTGAATTTCTCAGATTCAAGCTGAAAAAAGTCACAAGTAGGTCAGGTGGAGTTCAAAGTTCAGCTGGAAAAGATGTTAATTTCTGACCAACTGAACCTCAAAGTAGTAGTAGTATACATTTTGATTAATTTTTATGATTTTAATTTCGTTAAATATTTTATTCTGTACAATTTGGGACAATCAAACAAATTATAGAACTATTTTGAAAAACAGCCTAAGTAATCCAATTGTCAATAAATCAGCACAAATGTACAAATTTGTAAATTTGGTTATTTGTGACAAGTGGAATGACATACCATATGGAAAAACTGCCACTGATCCAGATTATGAACCCAATGGTACTTGTTTACGAATTCAGAAGTTCAGAAATATGAATGTAACCAATACCATTAGGAAATGAGAAAGTTGAAAAGGTCTTATGTGATTATTCCTGTGCAGTACCTTGGTTATGGCAAAACCTTTTCATAGGCCATCAGTTATGATATAATCAGTTTATATTAACCTTAACTGATAAGAGGCAGCATTGCTTTCTAAATGCCGACAGATTTAAACTTTTTCTTGGGTTTCTATGCTATTCTGTTTGTTTTGAGCATGCCTTCAATTCTTCTCTCCTTTGTCATTCCACTTTATTACACTTGTTTAATGCGCTAATTTGGTTAGATTTCTTTGTAAGTGCGGATTACATCATCGACAGCCCTGTTACTAACGCTTATTAACACTGTAAGTGACCAGTAGCTTGGTCTCTCACATTATTAGTTAACAATCTGACTGGTTTTTGAACATGGAGCTGGAACACAGTAAACTTGAACACAAATAAGTAGCTACCAGTGTACTCTTTTAGTCTCTACTTGGAATTAACAAAAATCTTTCCACCGCACCTCAATTTTGAGACATTTCTGGAAAAAACTGTACTCAACGTGCTTATCTTGGTTACTGTTAGATTTTTAATAGCCTACATCACATCACTTTGCAAATTTCCTCGAATTCCACTAAAGGCACCGGTGGTATTTGTAGCACAGTTTGAGAACCATGGTCATAAATCATTTAACATTTAAGATTAACAGGAATGAAAGACAACGATGAGAATGGGCTACTGGTGAACCAAATTCAATTAATCCAAGGTGGTTCATCTTCTTGAAGGCCATTTGTCAGTGTGAAGGAATCTGCTGGAATAGGTTCATACTTTAAAGGAGTATTATGTAAATCTCTTCACGTGTAACATACTATATGTACAACACACTGTGTGATCCGCTGCAGTTTTGTCAAATGTACCCTTTTCAGTAAATCCTAAATGAAATCACGCAAAGATGCTTCAGATACAAATGTTAAAATCTGTGTTTACATTTATTTGTCTTTGTGCTACCATCGTCCATGTTCCCTTTGGTGGATTGCCGCTTGCTCATCTGCGAAACTCTCTTCGCTGTACATTCCCACATCCCCAAGGTTCCATCTCAGATTCTCGTGACTGTTTTCTCTCCCGTCATGACCTTTCAGACTTGGCATTTTCCAGGAAAAAAGGGGAGGAGGGAGGCAAGAACTACATGTAGCTTCTATTGCAAATGACGGCATTAACCCTCCTCTTTGTGCTGTTGTCTTTACTGCTTATATTAAGAATGGGACAAAAAGAATGAACTATCTGATCTCTTTCTGTTTCACCTCAGCTTAGATTGTAAATACCACATGCGAGTGGAGTTGGGGAGGACATGCAAGTTACCTGCAGCCTCTTTCAAATTGCCATCGCCCTTCCTGCGTCCTTCTTGCTGAAGTAGGTCAGCAGCTGCCCGAGCCCAAACTCGTCCGTCTCTTAAAATGTAAGCCCCCACCAAGTACCGTGGAATGGATGTTCAGTTAACTCTGCTCCCATCTGACCTCCATCTGTCTGATTTGTTGATTTATAATCACACACCCAGTGTGGGAAGGTCTCTATCTCATCATCTTTCTGTCCTTTTCCCCTGACTTTCACCTTGTGAAAAGACAGCGGAGGGGGGAAAATAAAAATAGAAAAGAAAAGCGGGCTTGTGTTCCGGTAGGCAGAGTTGATGAGTGTTCATTCTAAACAAATCCGTCCGCCCCGATGTTTCCATCCCACTGATTGCTTTTATTGTTGTTTCATAATGCAATGAGAGGAATTAGCACTTTCAAAATGAATGAACAGCTCCGATGATTAGTTTAATATTTTTACTGGCTTGGAACACACTTTCAACAGTTATGTAATGAATTTTAGCAGATTACATTGAGTTCTAATGTTTTGGATTATACACTGGTTTATGATGATTGTACTCATGTTTGTTTGAGACAACTTTTAGATATAATAGGATGGATTTTCTTGTTTTTTTTTGTTTGTTTTTTTTATAGTTTTTTTTTTTTTTGTACTGCATGGCATTGGTTTGTCAATGTATTGATTGAACCCTGATTCCAAAAAGGCTTGAACTTAACAGGCATGAGTGACATGTTTAAGAAAAGTGATGTTTTTGGTTTTTAGTAAGTAACACCCTCAAAAGACTCAAAACAAACAGTAAGTTTCAGTGCCTCGTGACAGAGCAGCCGCCTGTTCCATGTTCCCCATTTGCTTTTAACCAACCCGTTCTTGTTCCTCAGTTTGAATATTGTGTGTTTCAGGAATTTCGGAGCACAGATTTGACGGCTGGGCAATAAACATGAACATGAGACACTAAGTGGTTGGATTCGAGTGAAAATTTCAATGTAGCATTTTGAAAGTGTAGCAAATGGAACATGTAAGGAAGAAACTTTCAAAAGGGCTTTGTCATACCAGTTATCCATGGATAGATATGGATAACTGTCCATATCCCTTGATCCATTCATCAACTAATGACGAATGGATCTCGAAGGCCTATCGATCACTGTGTTTGCTCAATACCATGTAGAAAGGTGTAGAAATGGAGGACATGTTTGAGGCTACACAGGTTAAACCATCTTTTCCCTCAGTTGAATCATTCCTCTATCTGTATTTACAGTATATTAACTTGAAATTAAAGATTATTTAAGTGAATTCACCAACATGGTTTTGCCTCAATTATTGGATTTAATATCAATGAGTACAATGGCAAGTTATGCAGACGCTAAATCTTGTATTTAAATAGATTTGTAATGGTCAACATGACTGATTTCAGACACAGATATTCTGTGAAGATGGTGATGCAAAGGCTCTGGCTTTTGGCTCATCTGTCGATGACTCATGGTCTCCCAGAGTAGGGTCTTTTTTAAGGCCCAGAATCACAGTAGTGTGCCTCGAGTGGCTGTTTATAAAGACCAAGTTGGAAAAGCAAAGCACATTGGGCAGCTTTCACTTAACACCAACTGTTGTTACGCAGGCAACAGCATTACAGGTATGAATTATCAACATTATCCCCAGGTAGCATATGTGTTTAAGCAGTGGATAACAGTCAGACTGATATTTAAATAACAGTATTAGTCACTATGAAAGACAATGACATCAGCTTTTGTTCTGAAAGCTGGTGGCTCAAAACGGGCATCTGAAGAGTGACGTTTTGATGAACTGTGGCTTCTGTTCAACTAAGTTTACACTTTATAGAACCCTTTATGAATTATGAGGGTAAACATTCAACAAAATATTCTGAATTGACAGGGTGTAGCTTTTTTTTTTTTTTTTTAGAAAAGGTGTCTCTTATTACAGTAAAACAATGCTGAAGAAAGCATGTATGTGTAGTGTTTTTATTAGTTTTTAGTGACATAAAAAGCTGAAGTACAGTCTATCCATATATACAAAAATCTCATCGTTTCAAAGTATGCATCTCCAAATCTGTATATTTTCTAAAAAGGTATACACCTTCTGACATCTAGAGACTGTCAGGCAGACAAAAAGATAATCATATATATATATATATATATATATATATAAACTCCCCACAAAGTTCAGTGGTTCCTTTTGGTGTTTACCCAATTTTTGCTTAAATTGAGCTTTTATCCATTCATACTAGAAAGGTTGGTTTGTGTTTTCGTATTGTATTGATAAGTTTTGTGTTTGGTTTATATAGTTTCTCATGTTATTTGCGTGTTGTTTAACGTTTTCTGTAATTGATCCAGTTTGTTTTCCACTGCTTCCATGTAGACAATTGGCCTCACCTGGTTCCCACCTCCTAGCGATTTCATTCTCCTCTTGTCTATTTGTTGTTTTCTTAAGTTCTAGTCAGATCCTTCTTGTTATGCTGTTTGTTTGTTTCTGTACTAGCTTTAACTGCAACCTGTTCATGCACCAGACACCACCACCAAAACTGGCACATAAAACAAGGATAATATTCAAATGGGTTTGCCCTGGACCTACCGTTTCTGTTTTATTAGTCTTTTAATAGGAAGGTTTCTGCTACCTGTAGGTGGTTGTAACGCAGCCTTTAAAGGTTTCAAGGTCCTTGAGATAAATCTGCTCATTAGACTTCTGAGAATGTCAAAAGGCTAGAAAACGTTACTTATGTTTTAAAAATTGCACTTTGGAGATGCATGTTTTAACACCACATACCGTCATCTTATAAACACAAATGTGTTTAGTTTTCTAATACCGGAAATACATTGGAAACAACATTTCTTAATATACATAAATTCAAACCTAAACATATTTAAAAAAAAATCTAATTACATTTAAATTAAATTAGAAATACTCCGGTATTTCTGTGGAACTTGTAAGGATTATACTGTATAATGAACACATTATAGCAAAAGTCGATTCAGTGCCTTGTAGAACTGTCCATATCCCTTGATTTATTTATTTTTTTTAAATACGCTTTTTGCAAATGAAAATCAAACCCGTATGCTGTGCTTTTGTATCTAGTCCCCCAGGATCAATATTTCACTGAACCACTTTTTGCTAAAATTATGACCAACTCTTCCTTCACAACTTTATCCCTGGCTGGCGTGTTCCTTTGTCTTTATGGTATCGTTTGTTCATTAGCTTTGTTTAGCTAACCTCTGAGGCCTGTACAAATGCTGACATCAAATCACTCACAGGAATACTTTAATTACCTAACTTATTAAGGCAGTTGGTTTCACAACATTTTATTTAGAGGTATCAAAGGGGCTTAAAAGGGGCTTAATGCAAATGTATGTCACACTTTCCTATTTTTGATACATAAAAAAATTTAAACCTTTAATAATTTGTATTCTACTTCGTAATGATGTGCTACTTTCTGGGTTGTTGTTTTTTTTATCCCATAAAACCCCAGTATAATACATTATTGTAGCCAATAACAGGGCACATGCAGGTTATGTACACAGTTTCATTCATAAATAAATTCTCAGTTTGTCTTCAGAGTCTTTACTTCTAAATGCAAATGTCCACTACATATTGAAAAAGGTTTCCAGCACAATGTGGGTTGGAGTTGAAGTGCTTTTCCTCTAGAGATTTCTGTTGCCCTGGGTTTTTTTGTTTTGTTTTTTTACATTTCAGCAGAGATCACGTTAAGTCCTGGCAGTCAGAACGGTTTAACCTGAGCAGTCCTGGCTACACAGGAGCTTCACCCATGCTTCCTGTGTGTGTGAATTCTTCCAGCCCCGATGACTTCTCATCCTCCTGGGCAGTTGTCATCTTCCGCCAACGCTGTCGGATGTAAAAGAGAGTTTAATCGCCCACTGGTAAGACCACGAAGAGTTTCTTAAAGTTATATCAGATTTAATGAATGTAAATAACAAAGCTTGAATTGCTTGTGTCCATTCAGCGAAAGCAGAAACTTTGTGTTATAAGTCATGTGGTGAAAGAATGAATTAGAACCATTTATGCAGGAAGATGTACCTGTTTGATGCCGCCTTTGGTAGTGCAGAACATGTAGATCACGTAACCTGGGATGAGGATCATTGAAGACAAAGCCATAAACCAACCAATCACTTGACCCCACAGTGGATACACATACTTCCCCAACGTCAGGGGGGTCATTTCAAAGGCGCTGAAGGTGAAGACCCCCTAGAAAAGACAAAACTATTAGTAAATGTTATTTTGATCATTGTATTCATATCACACTGCTAAATTGCCGTGGGTGAAAGTTATATGAGAAACTTAATTTCTAGTTATCTCTTTACTCTTGGTTTCATACATGTAGTTCAAGATTTTGTGTTCAGTCTACTTAATTTGATTTGGTAAAAAATTTCATGAGGCAGCTCATTTGTATCTTATAGTTTATAATATATTGTTTTGACTAATTTTGCCAAATGCTTATTTTAAGTCTATTAAAATTCCACAAACACACTTCTTTTGATCAGTAGAATTAGTTATGTCCTCAAATCAATTAATGCTCTAGTTGTTTGATCAAAAAAGCAAAGATGGAGGCAGATGCAAAGTCTGGATTGTTTTGAGATGACATACCAATTACCAATGAGAAACGCAACATTTTCGGTAATTATGTAATTCCTCAGTTTGCAATATAATAGGGAATTGATCTTTTCCAAGAAAAAAGTTTAACTAAAGCAATGACGTGTTTATTGAGCAAAAAAAGGTTACGAGCGATAATGGTTCCCGTACCAGGCAGATCAGAGGCGTGAAGAAGAGCCAGCAAAGCTTCCACCAGACACACGGCCGATAACCAATCATGTCCTCAATGTTTTGGTAAAATCGCTCAGCTCCTGTCACGTGACAAGCAGTGTGCAAAAGGAAACAGGAGCAATGAGAACAGAATGAGCAAAGAGAAGGGATGAAGTCCCGTGATGTCTGCGATAAACAGTTACTGTGATCTGTTGAAATAATGTTAGCTGAAGCTTTTTCCAGTCGATTTCAAAATGCTTTCATCGTCAACAGCAAAAATGCGAACAGAATGTATCCTTACCATAAAACCAGGATATGGAAATGGTTTCAAAGAAGACAAGGAAGAGAAGACACATCCCACTGGCAGAGTAGTAGTCAAACATCTTGAAGACATACAGACCGCCCTGAGACATTAAAGCAAAACAGACATAAAGATGAGACTGAACATTATCAAATCTTGCTTCTTTCTCAGTAATGCAAAACGTAACCAGACCAGACTAGAAAAGTTTAAACGAGATTGTGCAGACTCTACATCAGCAATGGGATATTAATTTGTTTAAAACTTATGCATCGTTGCCAATGTTTTTGAACAAATGAATGCTGTGTAAATGCTGTACTTTTAAAACATTGCTTAGTAAAATAGCTCGAATACCCAGACGAGCACCTGAGTGATGTTAGAGAAGCCAATGATGAAGGAGATGAAACAAACGATGAGGATGAAGAGCTTCTTCCTCTTCCTCAACACCAAGGGATACTCATCCATGAGGGCTGTGATGAATCCTTCAACTGTGCAAAACTAGCCAACAAAGTGTGAATAGAAAAGACTCAGAAGGCATGCTACACACACAAGGAACTTGACCTGCGCCTTTCAAGACTCAATCGTCACATTTTACGTTTTTCATCAACTGAAGTGTTGGTGGTTTTCACGTTGCGTCTCCTTGTAGAGAAACTTTTTTTTGTTTTTTTTTTATTTATAAAGCGGCTATTGAAATTATATTAATGCTTTTTAAACCTTTGTTTTATGTAGTGTTGAAACATCTACTCACTAGCCGCTTTGCAAAGAACTATATTATAAAAAATGAAGCCAAAGATGCTTTATGTTACTGCTTTGGCTCCTGGATAAGTTCCCCTCTGACGTGGCGCTTTTACATCATCATTATTTTTGCGATTTGTAATGAATTCAAATCAAATCATTCCCATGTCATTTAGTTTAGATGTGCTTCTTCTTTTGTTTAAAAGGCCATCAGGTTTTCACCACGTTTGGTCACACACAAAAACTGTAAATTGACCCCCAAAAATATTAGAAGAAAAAAACTTTTATTTCTCTACCTGGCTGTCCAAGCCGAGCATCATGAGCATGGAGAAGAAGAGGATGGCCCAGAGGGAAGACATGGGGAGCTGGGTGACAGCCTGAGGATAGGCAAGAAATGCCAAACCCGGACCTGTGATGCAATTCAGATCACACTTTTTTCTTTTTACATCCGGTCATAAATTTGCATTAATAAAACTTCCAGCAATTTTGGCGAAGGCCAAACGTACCCGACGCTGCCAGTTCCTGCACTGGTTTCTTTGTGATGTAGGACATGAATCCTACAATAGAGAAGATAACAAACCCAGCAAACATGCTTGTACACGAGTTAATGCAGCATACTATGATAGAGTCCCTGAGGAGATAGGATGGGGAAAAAAAAAAAACATGAAGCAGAAAAAAAAAATAGAGAGAAAAACAAGATATCAGTTATCAAAGATGTTTAAAACTTAGATCTCCTGTCCCTACTTGTAGACGTCGTTGTTGTACGTGTTGTAGCTTCCGAGCGCGATGAGCGAGCCAAGGCCCAATCCGTAGGAAAAGAAGATCTGAGTCGCTGCATCCAGCCACACCTCCGATCGAATTAGCTTATTGAAGTCGGGAGTGATGTAAAACAGGATGCCGTCGATGGCTCCAGGAAGCGTGACACCGCGGAAGAACAGGATGAACAGCATGAAGTAGGGATAGGTGGCGGAAAAATAAACCACCTGCCAGAGAAGTAGAGTTTGTAGACGTGGGAAAGTTATTCTGACGTTGAGGTCTCTACATGTGCACAACTGCAAGTCCTGTTTCTTGTTTCTTGAATATGTGATTAATGGAATAACACAGAAGGAGACCTGTTCTAAAATATTTCCAGTTTTTCTTGGCCGCAGAACTTGTGAAACGTGACTTGCAGTTCTGTTGCATAATCATTATGTCTAATTGGTAATGTCCATCAACACCAGGACCTGGGGGGAATCCATTTTTCTCACTTCTCTCAGGCTCCTCACATTAAAATCCAATTATCCCTAGCAGTGAATGTGTAAATGTGATTCTCCTCACATACTTTGCTTCAACTTGCAGTAATTTTAATTTCCAGTGCAGTAGGCTGGCATGTTTTTTCTCATCTTTATTTTTTTTTCTTATTATATCCAAATCATTAAGCTATCTGAATAGATGAATAAATAATCCATGAAAATCTTATTTTGATAGTGTCTCTCTCTAAATAAAATAACTTTTAAGGTAAACTTTTGTTCCTACATCAAAGACAAAATGTTTATCTGGGCAAACCCATGTAGGGTCACCATGGAAACCACAGACAACACCTTTTGGGACCCGTATTGTTTGTCCTCACTTATCCCATATGGGGCCCATGTAGGCATGCTGGCTGGGACAACATTTCTGTAGTAAAAAATTGTTATATATTCATCAAAATATCGCAAATATAACACTTAGTGCCATGAAATGTATATAATATAGTGTTTCAGATTTTTTTTATTGGGCCTACAAAAAACTTTTCAATACAAAAAAATAAACACTTATTATTTTTGGAGGGGGGCAAATATTTTTATTATTATTATTATTATTATTATTATTATTATTATGATGGATTTGGCTAGCTTTTTCACTTTTTAAATTACATGTTAATTCAAAAATGCATTATTTATTGACTCAAGATATCTTTGTCTAAACTGAATCACTATGTGTGATGAAAAAGCAAAATTTAAAGATGTTTTTAGGGAAAAGAGGTATTTTCACAGCCCTGCAACATGTGTAATAAATCAATAATTTGCTTAATGTTTTTTTAATTCACCTATAATACTTTTTGTACATTTTGTTTCATTGGAGAGCAAATGTGGTACATGTTCTTTAAAGGTGGCGTTTTTGTGAACAAAGCAAGCTCTCGTGGTTTCATGAGACAATCTCACCTTTCCCGTCCACTCCACCCCTTTCCAGATGGAGAAGTAGACCAGAACCCAGGCCAGCGCCAGGGTGCCCACTAAAGGCCAGCGCAGCTCTCCTGGCGTCTCCAGACCGTCGGTCATCTGGTGCATGTTACGTCTGCAGATACACAGTTACAGGCTGGGTATAGTCATTTTAGCTGTTTCTACCTGTCGGGTGGCGCACTGGACGGGTCTAAATCTGCTAACGTACTCCCAGAACTCGGTGACGGCGCTGGTCAGGTTGGTGGTGTCTGTCAGGCTGTAATTGGAGAAGCAGCTTTCGGTGTTCCAGGGGTTATCACAGCTCTGCCAAGGCAGCTCCTGAACAAAAAAAGTCCAGTCAGACTCCAGTGGGACGTGACATAGTGGGATGTTGGGTAAGATGGGTGTTAGGTTAAACAAAGAGGACATTTTTCCAAAGAGAAAGAAAAATCAGTGACTCCTAAAACAGCTTCCTGCTTTATTAAGCATGTTAAAAAATGATGCGTCCTTGACTCTTTCCAGCCTTTATCAACACACACAGTATTCCTAACAGTTAAAACTTAAAAATAACTTCTGTCTGCTGAGATTGGTGATGAACAAACCTACCGAGCTGAAGGAGTTAAATAAATAGTAGAGAGCCCAGGCGATTATGATTATGTAGTAGATGTTTAGCCAGAACGACAGGACAACAGCAGCCAAACCAACACCTAGGAGAAGAACATGAAGAGAACTTGAGCATCGAGAAAGATGAACTGAAAATCAATTCAAATTGATTTTTCCTCAATTGGAGGCAAAAATCCACCGTAACTCAACCGTAACCCCTGAAAAAAGAAAAAAATTTTTTTACCTGCCTAAATATTTTAGATCATCAAACAAAATTAAACAGCTTGTTTAAGGCCTCACCACTATATCTCACAAATTCATTGTCCATACTTTGACTAGGTCAATCCAGAACCATTTTCAGAGTTTGATTTGCTGGTTTGCTGATGGCCGTTTTCTGATAAAAACAGTCTATGGTTCCACCAGTTCAGTCAAGTCATCCAGGGCCTGAAGAAGAACAACCTCATACTGCCACAATTTTGCAAGTAGGAAGACAAACAAAGCCGAGACACATAAATTATAAATAAAGGGGAAAAGAATAGAAGTACTCTAAGACTGCAAAGGAGAAAATAAATCATTAAGTGAGCCAACACAAAGGAGTAAACTAAAATGTTCAGATCTAAATAGTCAACAAAGAATGATCAAAACTGAAACCCAAAGTAAAAAACCCAAGGATCATAACAAGTTAATATAACTTATTCTTTGTGTCATTTTTTAGAAGTTACTTTCTTTTACAATAAATTAGCTTTGTGATCAGAAAACGCTCAAGTAAATAGTAAAAAACTAAATAAATCTGTAAAAAAGACATTTTTACAGTGCAAAAGCAGGAATGTGTTTTATTATTTAAATGTCAAATAATAAAGCCCATTATTTGACATTCTCCAACACACATGGCAACAGAGGAATCAGTGTGATTGCAGTTTTAGACAGTGTCTTATTTGATTTATGTTTTTTCTTTTTTAAAGCTTATTCTTATATCTATGTAAAATGCGAGAATTACCTTTCATCATGGGAATGAGCTTCCACACCCCTAACCCCCCCACGGAGGTGAACTGGCCCAGAGCCGTTTCCAGGAAGAACAGAGGTATCCCAGCAAACACCAGGGTCATAAAGTACGGGATCAGGAAGGCTCCTGAAGAAGAAGAAAAAAAAGCAAAACAGATAAGAGTATGAGGTGTGTTGGTTAAATTAACCTCAATTTCCCTTCATTTTAAGCTAAGAAGAAATGAAAACTTGCCATGGTAATCCTTAAGGTTAACACTGTTTTTCTGAAGTTTGTTAAACCAAGCTCATAGATCTCTCTATTCTGATTTTATTTCCACACCAGAGGAAAGGTTTAATTCAATTTCTGGATAATTCAAATTTAGCAGACTGGTCTTCGTCTTGCCGCTGGGAAGGTTTTAATGGTAAGGGAAGAAGGAAATGCCTTCCTAAGCACCTTATGTCAATGAAATGTAATTCAGTGGAGCGATTGCAATCAAATTATCTTTTGAATCAAATATCAGCAGAAAGGAGCAGCTCTAGCCTAAAGGGGCATGTGTGTATTTTGCTGTGGTTGTTTGGGATGAAATATTCCAGCATTATAAATTCACATATTTAAGCCTTGAGCCTCTGCATCAAAGAATATTATTATTACTATAATGCCTTTTTGTACAAAAGTGGCTCTGCTAGTGTTTGCTCTTACCTCCGCCATTTTTGCCACACAAATAAGGAAATCGCCACACATTTCCTAAGCCGATGGCATATCCTACACATGACAGCAGGAAGTCGAATTTCCCCTTCCAGCTTCCCCTGTCAGGAGGAACTTCCTTTTCCTTCTTTTGATCTGCAGGGGGCGCTATGGAGACCAGGTCCTCAGAGGGGACGGCTTGTTTGACCTCTGACGGGGAGTTCAAGTCCACTGTAGTCTGCCCGGTCTTCCCCATTGTGGGACCGCTCTGGTCCAGATAGGTCAGAGAGCTTGTTGTCCTCACGGCCAGGGATGGAGCCGAGTGTTGATGCTGGACTGGTTTTGTTTCACTAGGCCTGGATCTGGACTGGGTGTGCTGACTTGAGATGTGCTGCAAGTAAAGTTTTATTAAGATGTTGCTTACACCTTTTCTGTACAACTTTAAAAATATCAACAATAATGAAAAACATAAGAATGACATTAAACTTTCAAATCACTTTTTTTGACAAACAGTGTTTTGTGTTCTTCACATTTTGTAAGGCAATAATAACAAACCACTCCGTAATTAATTGGAATTTTATGTGATAAATCAACATAAAGTACTGTAAGGTGGGAGGATAATGATATGTGGATTTCATTTTTATTTATTTATTTATGTTTTTTATGTTTTCTACATGCAGGTACAAGTCCATCTATCTAGAGACTGAAATTTCGCCGTTACATGTTGATAAAATGACTCAAGCTTTGCTAGATTGGACAGAAAGCCTTTTGTGAACCTACTTTTTTTTTTTTAAATCCTGCCTCACCAAACTTTAAATGAGAGCTCAACAGTAATTTCTGCATTTTTATCTTGGTACATGATCTACAAATGACTACAAGAATACCTAAATTGTCGGTCAATATTTTGATCAATCACTATGTTTAATTATTTAAACACCAAATGTTAAAATATAAATAAAAAAAATATATAGGAGATCTAAACTTCTAAACAGTAACTGTTTTATTTTCTGAAATCTGTGGACGGCTATTTCACAAGTGACAAAATTAGTATAAATAACGGAACAATTAATAGTGTTTTAGGATAATATAGATGATTTAATCAAAGCAGTTGTTCACCACACATTACCATATATCTGTATCCTTAGTCTTACTATCAGTCCCCATGTTTTTTACTGGTGTACTACAACTAATATCAAGAATTAGTCCAAAACAAGAGAAATATTGTAGAAATTAGGGTTTAAAGTTTAAAGAAAACTTCTACTAGTAAACTTAATAAAGTCACCTGCACATTTTAGATAAGTAAAACAATGTGAACGAGAACAAAGTCTATGGTTCTGTTTCTAAAGAACAACACATTCACACTAATTATATTTGCTGTTATATAATCCCACATGTTTCCCTCAGCAGCCTGACCCTTATGAGGACTGCTCATGTTTGCAAATATTGACTGACCTAAAAATTGTTCAGATTGCTTTATGCAATTGAGGTTAATTATGGATCACTTGATGAACTGTATCCCCGCAGTAGGACGCTCTGTACCGAACTATGACTTATCTGCAGCATAGAGTTAAAAACATTCAGTTCAAAACAACCTTTTCATTGTCCGACATCAAATCAGATTAAAACATTAATTTAATTTTTTTTTTTTACTTCAGTTAGGACCACTATTAACTGTTTCAATATGACTCATCACAAAATGCGGCAATCAATGGGCCGGGGGTGAGGTAGTCCCTGGAGAGGTCAGCTTTCTATCACAGGGCAACACAAGACACACGGGGTAGACAACCATGCAAACACATACTCATACTGGAGTGCAACTGAAAGAGACTAATTAACCCAATATTCATTCTTTAGAGAGGTCAGAGGGAGCTGGAGGAGCTGGAACACATGCATGCATAGGGACAATATGCAAGCTTTATGCAGAAAGAGTCCAGGCTGGGTCCAGACTCATGACAGAGAGATTTGTTTTGGAGATTTTATTTCTCCTTTTTCAGAAGCTTTAATTCTCTGAAATAACTAGTCAAGAAGATTCTATGTCAATAATTAAAAATGAAATTTGAGGTAAAAGGAGGCACCTAAGTGTATTTTAAGGCACTGCTTCCTTAGGTGAGATCCTGGAAAAATTATAATATATTAGTCAAGATATCTAATGAAATAAAACCACCAGCCCCAGAAGAAAATAAAGTAAATAATTTAGAAGACGTTGTTTGAAGTGGATAAAGGAGTAACAATTACCAAAGTAAAAAGATTCCTGCACAGACATGAACAGAAAGGCAACTTAGCCAGGAAAAAGCGATTTCTTTAAAGTCAACATGAAAAGCTAGTTTACAAGTTAAAAATGGCCACAATTCCCATCCTTAAATTTGGGAAATTAAGAGGGGAAACTTGCAAGCCTCAGAACACAATTCTAGTTGTAGCACAGGTGTGTCAGCATCATCTTGGTTTGGGTGTTTTGCTGCTGGAAGAACACGTCATAAAAATAGACGGAACTATGAGGACAGAGCAAAAATTTGGAAATATTAAAGCAACATCTCAAGACATCTGACATAAAGTTAAGTTCACATTTGAAGCCAAATTTGAGTCTTGTGAGACCTTCATTGGCAATTTTATTTCTTATTCAAGAACAACTTATGCACAAGATGGTATCTTACCTCGGCGGAGAACTCTGACAAGCTGAGCATGCAGGAGGCAACGTACAGAGGTCTATCCTACCTGTTAGCTCCCCAGCTCCTTCGTCAAGTCATCCACTTCAGTTTCCACATCAGCTGCTCTGGTATCACAAATCATCAGTTTGAAAATCCAAAGACAAACATGAAACGATTCACATCAGTCCAAAAGGCCTCGATGATTTACTAACATATCTGGGACCCCCGTGTTGGATTTTGAAACTCTCTAGTGTGTGCAATCATTTGAAGGTGGCAGATCCTGCAGCTGGTATCGAGCGCTTGGTAATAAAGTTCGACCTATCCACTTTGATTACAGCTCCAGTGTGACTGGTGAAGCCCTGCGGCCCTGAGGGGGTCGGAGGGTTGGGAAATGCGTCAATTGGTCAACTCTGGTGGGGGGGATTCTTGCAGCCATGTGAGTTTGGGCATTGTGGATTAGCGTTTGCTGCAGTCAGCTCTCGCCAGCAGTGTTACCATGGCGTTTCTTTGCACAGAAGGATCTGATGAGTGAAAGACCCCGTGGAGTTTGGAAAAATGAAGCTAGTGGTGGGAGCTGGCAGAGGCGGTGGATATGTATGGGCTCAAATGAGGTCATGACAGTATCAGACTGGTAAATGTGACTCGACTGGCCAGGGACACAGAATGAGCACAACTTTTATGAGTATAAAAAAAATAATAAAACATTCCCAAGATCAGTCGTTGCTTTGGCATTATCGAAACACGATGCCAAAACCAATTTGGCGTCATGTTCTGCCAGCAGTTTTTCCACATAAACCCAAATATAAAAGCACAGACTAAATAAACGACTATTTGAAAAAGTGCATATTGAACTGTTTTACATTTTGACATGCTACAACCACAAATCTCATTGTATTTTATTGGGATTGTGTGTGGCAGACCAACAGAAAGCAGTGGATATGTGAGGTGGAAGTAGAATGTTTCGGTAACACTTTATTTGAAGGGCTTGTGCATATGACACTGTCGTAAACATGACATAACATAAAGAGTCTTTATGAATGTTTATGGCTGTTGTCTAATGCACATTTGCTCTAAACATTGCACTAAAAGTCCGTTAAAAGTGCCATCTTTGCATTAAAGTGTCATTATTTATGAAATAATTCACTAATGTGCTCTAAAAGATTGGCCACAATCCTGATCCTCTATCATGTGTACTTCCTGAACCATTTTAGGACACATGAGCTTACTCATGTTGTAAAAGGCACAGGGATTTTGAATGGAACGGCACTTTAAGTCTAATTAACTATAATGGACCACAGGCTAGAATGGCTTTTCTCTTTTTTAATTGTTTTACCTTCAGGTCAACAATAGCCTTAATAAAATTACCTGATGTAGATATGAGACTGTTATTTCTCCAGGCAGGTAACTTCTTGGCTTTATGATCACCAGTTTTAAATATTCTATATTACTATCCTATTAGGGAAAAGCTAATTAAACATCATCACATGCCATTATTATGCTGGAGAAAGAGGATCGTTGGTCAGGTTTCAAAAGTCAAAGATTAAAATCAAATTAAAGGCGATAAATACACTTATGTGAAAACATTGCTGTCAAAAAAAGAGCGATATCTTTCAAATAATCTCTGGCAAGGTTTATGGCCCATGTGGACCAAAGTGATGATAACTGAGCAGGACTGGGGTTGTCAAAACGGATCTTCATCAACTTGTTTACAGCATCCCACAATCAATGCAGCCTAATTATGCATCCAGAGCGCCAACTCCCTGGAATAATAGGGAGCAATTATGGGGGCGACAGAGGATGGATGTTGGACAGAATTTCATGGAAGTTTGAATTAGGTTTGAGCTACGAAGATAACAAAATCTGGGCAGGATTGAGCAAGGTTTATGGTAGTTGTACATATTTTACGCTAGTCAGCTGGAGCAGGATATTTACGTACGCGTTTTCCTCCTGTGAAAAGTTTTTATGTTTTGTGTCAGTTTAGATTTTCTACATTATTTATTAGGGAAACAGATTGTTTAAATAAGAAAACTTTATCAAAACATTAAAAAAAACAACTACTCAAAATCATTTTTGCTGTGTTTTGGTCCATTCATCCTGACAGAACAGAACACTTTTCAGCTCTTCCCACAAATTTGGGCCTGAGATCAGGGCTTTGTATAGGCCACTCCAATCAACATTCTCTATAAGCCCCCTGGTGACTAATTTAGCACTATGCTTCACGTCATTACACATTGAAAGACTTATTTGTGCATCATCTTTAATATCTTGGTTATTGTCAGCCTAAACATTTCCACTTAAAGTTCCTTCAATAAGATGCTATCTCTTTTGTGTCCCTCCTGTAGCAAAACACCCACACAAGTTAGCACTGCCACCCTCGTACTTCACTATTGGAATGGTGTTCTCAGGTTTCCCCCTAAAGTAGCAGTGATCATTATGACCAAAGACTTATATTTTAGTTTTATCAGACCACTCTACATATCCCTAAATATTGGTTGTCGTTTGCTACAATGTGGCTCTTGATGCCGCTTGTTCTTCCCCACTAAGTGTTTCATCAGCTTAGATCTAAATCTTCTTTTGGAAACAACCTAAATATGATCCAGATATGAGGAAGTCCTCATTTTTATTTATTTATTCTACTTATTTTCTATTTTTTCAGAATTTATTCATTTTACAAAAATGTACAAGGAAGCAGATTTTTTAAGTTATTTTTCTTTTCGTTTTCTTTTTTAAGAAAATTTGCATCCAAAGGTGTGCCTCCATTTCACTCAAATGTTACTCAATCAGAAATTTACATAGCCATCACATAATCATCTAGGCTTCGTAAGTTTCATAAAGGTTTAGAAATTTTTGTTGGCGTCAACCTCTGACTTTGAAGAAAGTAGTATCAAATGAAAACACATTTTTATGATCTCAACCAAGATTTAGGAATCTGATTTGATGTTACGGCAACATTTATACAGCGTATGTAAACGTCTGGTTTCAACACTGCATTTTGTCAGCTCAGGAATGTGAAAATCTACCTCCAGCTTCACTTAAAGAAAAAAAGTGGAGTGGAAAAGTGCTGTCTTTGAGGCCTCCTTGCAAGCGTACTTTAATTCACAGCACGCGTTGTGGTCTCCAAATCGATGTGGTGGTTGGTATAAAGCAAGGAACCCCCAGAGGCAATTGGCATGCATAGATAGGAGGCTAATATTCCCTGCGTTTCCATCCCGTACTCCTGCAGGACGACACGTGCCGCATGCATTTTCCACAGGTTAAGGACGAACGAGGGGCGAGGCACACTGCAGAGAGAGAACGGTTGTGGTAATGAGAGGGAAAGAGTGAACAATGAGAAATCTCTGCAAAGGCGAGCGAGGGAAGGTATAGAAATTGGTTCAGAGGCAAAATGAAAAGAGATAAAAATTGGGAAAGTTGATACATAGCTCTGGTGCCAGTGTAGATAAGCAGAAAAACAGATAAAAAGATACAGAGAAATCGGAAAATGCCCGTAGGACACGGAGAAAAGCTTTTCTTCTCTTTTTCTTTTTTGCTGCAGACACAAAAGCAAAACTAGAAGACAGAGTACGCGAGATAAAAGAGCTGACAGTCCGCACTGAATTGTCTTCATTTACAGTTGGTGTGATATCTGAATCCAGTAAAGTTCCACTAGCTTCTCTGAAGATTGGGAGAGGAGAACTGTGAGGATCTTTCGCTGGCCTTCTCCTTTAATCCATCCGGATCTGCTTTAATTACACCGCAGCAATTACAGATGTCTCAAACCCACCCAAGCTTATCCTATGTCTCAAACCCTTTACCTTTTCTTTATTATCTGCCTTGTTGGATCTGATGTCTGATTCTGGGATAATTCAGTAAAATATATGGCAAGAAATATTACCTTGATGCATAATATTCTAATTCATTGAGATGTGCTAGTTCATGGCAGTGGTTTTGTAGCCGGGCTTTTCCAATATGACTCTGAGAAGATGCCCTGTCCTTGTCCACTCGCGCAGGAACCTCGCATTAGGTTGAAATAATCTCATAAAATGGATTTACAATCCCTGTTTTAAGATGCTTTTTGGACAAAGGCCCAGAAAATGCCATAACTCAGAGGCCGTTTCGATTGGTTTATTACATTTGCTCTGAAATTCACAGGAAATGCATGTTGCTTGTAGGACATTCTGACATGACCAGCTGTTTTAAAATATAAGGCAGACTGGGAGCTCAAACAGTAACTCAGGATTCTCATTCCGCGGGGTGGCTAGTGGAAACCTACGGTGCTTTGTTGCTCACATTTCTTTTGGTCCATATTGTCTGTTAGTGACTCCAAATTTCAACGTACTTTCAGTGTGGTTTATGTAATAGACCAACGCAATGCGGCGCATAGTCGAGAAGTGGATGGAAAAAGATATGTGCATATATTCTATATATATATTTTACAATCACAATTGGAAATTTTCTCTTAAATCTATTACGAAATGATGCAAACTGCATTCAGGAGTCTTAGACAGCAGTCAGTCCACAACCTAAGAATAGAAAGAGTTAGCACAGCTGAAACTCAAAGACTGGTCAAAGACTGAGAACTCTAAAGGGAACTGCAGAGATTCAATGCTTAATAGAAAGTTAGCTGTTGGCAGGGCAACCATGTGGAAGAAGGTACTCTGATTAGATGAGACCAAAATGATACTTGCGTGCCTACATGCAACTATTTTGTGTTTTGGAAATCTAACACTATCCTGAACACACCACCACCACAGCATGGAGCCAATACCATGCTGTGGTGTTTCCATGACAAATATGTAATTAAAACAAATATGTATGGATTTATTTCCTAGATATATTTATTTATTTTCAATTTACTCTTCTATTTATTGCCCAGTTTGGTAATATCAGTCCATCTAATGGCTGGAATGGGATAAAAGGTTTGAGCTTTTCCACTATAATGACTAGCTTTTCACCTCAAGAGATGCCTGGTTATGTAAAGAGCTATCGTCAGAAATGCTAATAATAAATAGCAGGATTTGTTTCATCATACTGAACTACGGCTGATTCCGCTGTGTGTGAATGAAAACTATGAGTTCTAAGCCGTCGAGAGAACACCGGGAGCTTCTTGTCGATTTCATCCTCTCATTAACTCGAGCTACTCAACTGATTCATTGGCAAATTTGCAATTTTTCCAGCACGGAGAGTCAGTTTATGTCATACGAGTTACAGTGGTGAGATCAGAGGTGATGAGCGGGGGAAGACAGTCGAGCGGAATTATCTGTTAATTGAACGCCGGTTCGGATCACACAGATGGCTGCGTCCGGTATTATCTTGGAATAAGTTCATCTTCAAAAGTCAGAGTTTTTTTCTTTTTTTACCGTTTTGCAAAATAATCAAAGTAAATTTCGGGATCCTCGTTTAGACCAAAATGAAACCATACGACAGAATAGAAGTGGGTGTGTGAAAGGAATGGATTTGCAGGGTAGAACAGAGGAGATACGCTGGTTCTATTTATTTATCCTGTGTAGTCAGGAAACAATGAGCACAGAAGCAAAGAAACGCAGCAATTGGATATTGGACTTATTGATTCTTTTAATAGAGTTTATAAAGTTAATTACAATTATCTGCATTAAGTGTAAACATGAACGGAAACATAGAGCGACATTTTACTGCACAGTTTAACTAAATAATGAATAAATCTATTTGGTGGGAAATCTAAAAAAAAATAAATAAAAATAGATGGGTGCAATAATATCATGGTTGCATAACTGTGAACACCTTGATACTAATACTTTGTTGAGGAAGCTTTAAGTTTTAGCTTTCATTTGTTCACATATCATCAGTTATCAGGAAAATAATAAACCTGAAGTTAAGTTCAGCTGTCCGTGTTTTCACAAATTTGCATTCTTTAGTTTGCAGAAATGTTACAAAGGATCTCATTGTACAAGAGTGTCATTAAGGCAAGGGTACAAATGTTTGTGTATATGCGTGTATATAAACCATTACTGACTGTGCTCTACTTCAGAAGTCAATTTCCTGTATTCTCTGAATGTCCAGACAAACAATCCCCAAGTCCAGCCCTTCAGGACTAGCATCCTGCTATTCTTAGATGTAGCCCTTCTCCAGAAAAACTGGATGTAATTAGTGGCTCGTTAGTCATTTATTTTTTGTTTTTGAAGCTCTCTTAAGTTAAGTTGTGTTCTGTATTGAGATTGCCAAGTTTCTGGTCTTTGTGGTAACTTCCTGTTTCGCTCTTAATTCCATTTCATTGATTCCATTTGCTTGTTTCCTCACTAAGCTGCTCCCCCTCTGCTTGTTAGTCTCACACCTGTGTTTTGTTTTGTTTTTTTGTTCTACACAGTATATTTCCCCCTTCTGGTTCCAATACTCTGTTGGTTCGGTTTGTGGTCCAGTTATTCATTTTGGACGGAGTGAGAACTTACCTCCTATCTGTCTGTCTGCACTTTAGTACTCCACTCCACATAATGCTATATTCGATTTGGCTAAAAACTCCCAGAACCTTATGATGGAATGTGTTAAGCTCTGAAGTTCTACCTTAATTTTGGGGGTAACAGTTCCAAATGGTAGATTTGGCACTGTGCACTTTAATCAAAGTAGAACATCTCAGTCCAAGTCTAAGCCACATATTGTGGTCTTCACACCTGTCCCAATTGAATGTTGAGATAATGCAAAAAATAATCAGAAATCCTCTTTTTGTTTTTTTGTTTTTTCTAAAAAAAAAACAATAAAAAATGTCATAAATTTTAATTTGGGTGAAGTTTGGGATACATGCTGGACAGGTCACCAGACCATTGCAGATTAATATAACTAGTCAGGTTGAATTCACCTGACTAGGAAACATGGTGAGAGTTATTATATATGCCCTTTAATTGTATATAACAAATGTCATAAAACACTTTTTAGTTAAATTATGCAGGCTTGTAGGAGTAAAGCCAATGGGATATAAACATAAGGTAAATATTTCATTTAGATAACAGACAAGTCTCCCTCAAATGTTTGCACATTAATAAAATATTGGCAATATTTTATTATGAAATACAAACTTATTATCATCAATTAATGCCAAACGGTGTCAATTCCTCTACTGTCTTCATGTTTCTTTCCTCCAGATTTCTGTTTGGCTGCCGTTGTGCTTGAACGATGACCAGGTTGCACATCGTCAGAACCGGCTTATCGGGGGAAACCTGTCGCAGGTCTTTAGATGGTCTGGTCATGTTGTGTGGATCCTTACAGTGGGAAGGGAAACGTCATTGAATTGTTGTGTAAAGATGTTTCATGATGATAAAACCTTTCGAAATCCAACTTTCGACCCTTTTCGGTACTACGCAACCTTAATCAAACGGGGTTTGCATTTACTCACCCTGCACAGAGTGATGAAAATATACGCTAGAATGCATATCAGTGGAGTGGCGATTAGTAGAGCAGCTATTGTAGAGGCCGATGATCCAAACAGTTCACCGTACACGCTCAGTGGGCTGTCTTTTGCCAAGGTATACAGCATTGTAACCTCGGATTTGAGAAAAACAACAGAAGTTGTTAGGGTGTGGATTGCAGCACAGCCAGATGCAAGAGGAATGTAGAAGAGAAGCATTTTAAAACCAAATTACCAAAATCGAGTGTAAAAAATATCAATTTGAGAGTCATGTTGTCTTTATTTTAAAATTGTAAAACCTGTTTTAAACCAACTGCTCCCTCACAACTTCTGCTAAAAAATATTTTTAAATGATGTTCTTATATTGTTCTATATTTTAGTTCCTGGAGGCATTTTAAAATTTGCTAAAAATAGTATCGATATTTCAAAACTTTATACCAGAAATTGACCATAAAATTCTAATTGATGCATCTCCAGAATTATTTTTTGTTTTTACTGACAATTTTGGAGTCTACTTCACAGATCCTTTTAGTAATTATTAACCCCATGTTACAAAATAAAACTACCTTTAAAACATACTCAATAAGGTTTAAGTTTTACACGACTTTTTTGTGGTATTAAATACAATATGCAAAACATGAGATGGAAATTAAAATCCATTCAAAAATAATGCAGGGTAGAAAAGGAGTGCAATTTGACGTAAAAGTAGAAATGCACCCATAAAAGAAAACTCACCACACATATGAGTGGGGTCACAAACATCCAGCAGTACTTTAGAACAGGGGACGGTCTGTACCCAATCATATCCTCAATGTTGTCATAGAAACGATCCGCACCTACAAAGTGATAAGTGGATAATGAAAGGAATATCTTTCCACCTTCAAAAATTATTGATTTTACACATGGCACTGAGAATATATATATGAAAACAGCAAACACTAAAGGGTAATTATGGACTGGATTTATAGGGACATTAAAATGCACGTCCACGCATTGCCAATTTACAGCGAATTGCCACCCAAAAGGAGGAAGAAACGACTTCCTGAGAAATCGTGGAAACGGCGAGGGAATGAGGAAAATGGAATTTGACATAAGAGCTGCTCGCTTCAAGCTACCGTAGAGAGAAGCAGAGACATTAGAAATGGGAGGGAAACTGATATTAGAGATCGTCTGAATGGAACAACATCCGCAGATTGTTTTTCTGCAAACAGCACACAAAGTGTGTGCTGTAATCAACCCTGAGACGTCTTTACATCTCTCTGCGATGAAGGAAACAGAGGGGTTTCGTTTAGATTTAGATGACAGAATACCTCTGCACGTGCTAAGAAAAAGCGTAGGACTGGAAGGGGTAAATCAAGTGGCCAAATATCTCAAACTGAGAGAAGAAAGCCGCTGCAGAATCTGATCGATTTCATCAGTTTGCTGTTTCCATGAAGGAAGTTGTTTTGGAAATAAAACGTCGCTCTCTAGGTTTGCAGAATGAGATTTTTAGAAGAGGTATATATCAGCTGATGCACAGCACTAGATTCCTTACAGTAAGACATTTAAGTAAATACATTATCTGAGCACTGACAGGTGAAGAAACTAGGACCAGTCTAAATCCATTGAGCTAGGACAACTGCTGATAATACACCTATGGGAGCTGGTTAAAAAGACGTAATGTTTAATAATGTTTTATTACTTTTTTTTCCTGGTCTTTGTCTGCACGTCTTGTTCTGTCAAACGGGATAGTTAGTTACGGTTAAAAAAAAAATAGCTCAAGAATGCACAAATTAAAATCCAAGTCCAGCACCCTGCTATTAAAGATTTGCCAAGTGTTAAACAACAAGACAAAGACAATAGACTTGGTTAAAAAGGAAGGAAAAAGTCTGCTTGGAAAGATTTATATTGGCAAAAACACTAATAGTTGAGAAGTAGAACCTAGAAAGTGCACAAAAGTTCAGTCTAAGGTAACGCTGTTTCAAATCGATGTATGCTACAAGCTATTAGTTTTGAAGGGAAGCTATTAAAACATACCATATATTTTTGCTCTAAATCTACTGCAGTGCAATAAAACTAGGGGGCTTTACCTCAAAGTGCTCACGCTGTTAGAATCTCATGCACAGCTTGCAAAGAAACGAGGTGATTAAAAGAAATGCTCTGATTTTACGTTTCAAACACAAAAATCTTTTGTGAAACTTCTAAAAAAAATAACTTAAACCATTGATCTCATTGCCCTCAGAAGACAAATGTTTTTTGTTTTTTTTTGCAATGACTGATATGTAGGATACATTTTAATTCATGCGACTACATAAGTTTTTTATTGAACAAGTTAATATGGAGAAGAATAAAGAGCATATGTGATTCACTGCCATTACTGCACCAATTAATCGATCATTATGCATTGTTGCCAGCCAGAGACTCACCATAAATCCAGGAAACAACAAAGGTCTCTGCACAAGCAATGAGGAGAAGGCTGGTTCCACTAGGACCAAAGGTGTCGACGATACCGAACAGACCTATCCCTCCCTGAAAATGGAGTCCAGTCGTTAAAAACAGGGGAGGTGTTACAAATGAACACCTCGATAGTCATCTATTAGCATTCCTACGTCACCTCCGTCCCTCTCAATTAGGGGAAAAGAAAACATACTGGACAAATAGTGCTGATATTTAGCATTCAGCTCACCTCTGTAACAAATGGCAGCCCCAACAGGAAGCAAGTAACTGCAATGACCAGGACCAGGATCTCCCTGGCTCCCGGTCTCCTCAGACGATTTGGAAACAGGTCTGTGATGGCTGTGGCCAGGCTCTCCACACACACAAACTGTGCGGTGAACATTGTATTTACATGCTTATTAACAGTGATGATGTGGGTGGCCTGTAGCTAGCGCACGACTCCAGTGAATGCAGTACCTGACTGTCAAGACCCAGGAAGAGAATCATCAGAAAGAAGAGCACGGCCCAGAAGGAGGAACCGGGAAGCAACGACAGAGCCCTGGGATAGGCGATGAAGGCCAAACCTGGACCTGCAGGGGAGCACAGCACAAATTTGAATCTGTTGAAAAATTGCTTTGGGTTTCATTTAAGCATAGGGTGCCATCTTGTGGAAATCATTGCTTACTGCCACTGTTGAGGAATTCAACTATTGCCTAATTTCTGATTAACACACTGCCAGTAAAGTGTTGGGAAGAAGAGTAACAGATGGTATGGGAGAGGTGCAGTCGGCTCACCACTGGCTGTAACGTCGCTTATGGGAATGTTGAGGTCGTGAGCCATGAATCCAATTATGGAAAAGATGGCGAAGCCAGCAAAGATACTGGTTGCACTATTCAGACAACACAGCGCCAAGCAATCCCTGAAACACAGCCAGAAGTTAGGCGAGCGACGTTACAGTGCACGAATGTTAAGCGATGTTTGGGTGAGACAACACTGACTTGTAACAGTTATTGTTGTACTTGTTGTAGCTTCCCAGAGCCGTCAGGACTCCTTGACACACAGCGTAGGAAAAGAAGACCTGCGTCCCTGCGTCACGCCACACCTGGAGAAGATGGGAGGATTAGTTTAAACATTTTTAGGGGCCGCATGCTGACATTAATTTGCAGTAATAATGAAACATGTTTAAAAGCCATGTACAATTTCAACTTTTGTGACATTGCAACCACAAAGTCGATGTATTTCAACACAGCACTGAACTACTTTGTGTTGTGTTGGATTTGTTTACAGGCCCGTCTGTTTTCTCTGCCAGCATCTGGTTAATATTGACAGCTCCAAAGCTCTTGCACATCAAACCATAGAACTGGCGAGTTTCCAAAGCAATGTACAGACCCTTTCTTAAGCATTCACAATGGGCTTAGCAATTTCCTCGCCTTAGGGTCAAAATGGGAGTCTAAAAATGTAACTAAAGATCCTCAAATTTGCCGCTGCACAAAGCATCAGCTGTCTTTCTTTCGAGCAGAACCCCAGACCAAATGCTTTCCGCTTCCCTTTGTTACAGATTCACACAGGCAGAGTGACAGGACGCACATTCTTACATTCAGCACATGCCAGATACAGGCCAGAACTCAATCACAATTTCCAAGGCAGTTCAAGCAAAAACACATGCCTGTATGATAAAGTGAGGCTCAGAAGATCAGTCTGGTTTTTGTGAACATCTGGCATTGCGTAAATGTGCTCAGTTACACAGAACTTTTGCCTACATTCTTAATGCGCTTGCAGTTTTTTCCCCCCAAAATTTGACCAATAGCCCAAAAAAACATACATGCAGCTTTTAAAGGCGTTTTCCATGATTAGACTTGGTGCAAAAATAGGTGTCTTCTTTTGTAATCAGGGACTTCCTTCTTCAGTCATTGATTCCTATTGAGTGTCCCCATGGTGTTTCTATGATGAAAACTCACATTGGTAAATACATGACGAGTAGTTGTGCCCATGTGCTGAACAAGACATCTACATGTCTTGGAGTTCTGGACACGACTGGTTTAATGCTACAACTGACATTTGTCTTCCAGTCTAATTTTCTAAGACAATGTACTTTGGGATTGCATTAGCCTTAAGTCATCAAAATACAATTAAATAATCACCTGAAGAACTTCACTGTATTTTATCAAGCTATACAAGTACCACTTTTGTTTGAATAGCTGAAATGTCACGTTTTTGGCAATAGTTCTAGCACCTAACTAGCTGTATGTATGATCTGACCTGTCAAGCTGAGGGTCAGGTTGCAAAATGGATAAAACATTTCTCTATTTTAAGGGGAATGCTGGGCTAAGCCTCAAACCACGTGTCTGAACTCCCAAAGTAAAACTCATTTCTTCACTCCAGAATGTTTATGTTGCTGCATATTTCTGCAAACCTCATGGTGAAGAGGATGCCGGGTTCGCTTTCCATCTTCTGACCAGGAAACGAGAGTCAGCAAAAAAAAAAAAAAAACTAAAAGGAAAGAAGTGGGCATTACAGGATAACAAGATGTTGAGTTATCCTGTTAAACGGAGTGGAATCCAACAAAGGGATGTGTGTGTGTTCGGAACAGAACAGGACTGTGCTTCAGCGCCGAGCGTGGGATTGCTGCGCATCTTGAAATTTCTGCTTGGAATTTTGCTTCAGAGACAAACAAACATTATAAAAAAAGAAATAAAGAAAAAAGCAGCAATTTACAAGAGTCATTCCTTACATCAGGCTCAGCGAGCTTGCTGAAGTTGGGTTTGAGGTAATACTTGAGGCCGTCTCCTGCTCCTGGGAGTGTCACTCCACGGATAAACAGGATGAACAGCATCAGGTATGGGAATGTAGCGGTGAAGTACACAACCTACCAAAAAAATAAATATTACCAGTTTATTAAAGCAAGAAGGAAAATTGATATGTATAAATACATGTTTATTATTTGCTCAAGCGGGAAAATAGCCAGTAAAAGTGCAGCTGGTTAGAAAACAAGATGTCTCTTGTTACAGAAGTGGAAAATGTCAATTGTTTTAAAGCATCACCTCCTGATGACAACACATGAACTTTGCAGAAAGCTTCTGACAGCATGTTCTTTCTCTTGCCGTTGTGCCCTCAGGCTGTACTGTAGTGGAATATTAAAGCTTTTTTCACGAGATGTTACTGGTGAAAGTGTCTTTGTTATAACACATTGAGCTGATGAGACTCTTTTTTTTTTTTTTTTTTTGGCAGCCTGCACTCCAAGTGGGTATTTTGCAAAAACAAACAATGAATGTGAAAAAAAAAACCTAAGTGGAATTTGTGAGAAAATCTCCAACGTTGATAATATAACAATTGTACCATTCATAATTACTTGTAAATGATGACCAAAATCATTTGTCGTAATCCGTTTTATTTTAAAAGTTCATTTTTGGTTTTATTTTTAAATTTGTGTGTTAGGGTTAGGGTCGATCTTTAACTCACTTTCAACTTAAAGAGCATGGAGGCATTAGATCTGATGAAAGAGATGCTTCACATAAAACGAAAGACAATATTATGCCGCTGAATCTAGTTCTATGACAGAAAGATAAATAAATTAAAGAAGAATTAGTAAGAGGAGAGGTTAAGAAGAGCTGCTCCGTACTTTGACACCCTGATGTAACGTTCTGAATTAAATCCTTGCCTTTCCGGTGGTTTTGATTCCCTTCCAGATGCAGAAGTAACATATCACCCACGCAAACAGGAGACACAGAGCCAGCTCCCAGTGCACATTACCCAAACCGTTGCCATGTGACATTCTCAACACACGGTTTCTGTGCAGAAAAGAAAAACGCAATCAATTATTTAATCATAAACAGAGCAAAGAAAAAAAGCAACGATGCAGATGTCAGTGAGTTTGTCAAGGTCAACAAAGCTTTTTGTCTTTTTGATGTTTCCACTTCTTTATTTCATAACTTAAAATAGCTCTCCTTGTGAATACTGCCGTATAAATTATGTCACGTTTGTTGTGGAATACTTTACTTTGTGCAGTAAACTCACAGGGGATTGAAAAAAACATATTTTTCCCATCACTGCTAAAGGATTTCCCAATGCAACAAATCAGGAGACAATCATGTAAAGAGCAGCGTCTGAGTTTCGAAGTTTTTAGAAATAATAACAAAATGAAACGCAAACAACACTTAATCAAACTTGCGAGCTAAAAATTTAACAAGAGTCATGCTGTTGCTAAGGAATGCAAGTGGCTGGGTTTCTTTGTTGACTTTGGATGGCTTTGTTTAACCTCCTGTTGGCTTTGCGTTCTAATGCTGCACCCTGAGCGTCAAACTGACCTCATGATTTGAGGAGAGGATTAGGAGCTGTTGCTGAGGGATGTCAACGGCGGTTCAACACGCCGATGACGAAACAGCAGCGATTTTCTCATGCTTCAAATGTGTGAGTCGGTTGGGGACAAGTGATGAGTTTATGACCAACAAACTTTTATTGTAACTAGTTATTTTGTTGAAGAAAAGCTTTACACAACACAATGGAACTATCCTTTTGGGAGTTTCACTGAACAATATTTCTGTGTAAAACACTTCGCCTTCCTTTCAATTTTACTTTGTAGGTCTAGAAAAAAAAGTATTACTTCACAATTTGTACCACTACCTTTAACAATAGCAAACTACTTTATAACATGTTTTTTAAAACAACTTTTTTTTAAAGTGGCAAAATGTGAAAGCCTAAATTTTAAGGCCTTTTTTTCCACAGATAAAGAGGTTGATTGTTTTGTTTTTTTTTCCAAATATTTCATTGTTCTGATTTGATGTACAGTATTTTAGAGTGTGATTATTATATTTGAGATCAGTTTCTACATTTACAACAACGCACTTTACCATAAGGGGAGTTAGAGAAGGTATTCTATAGGATCCCAAACAAAAATTGATTCTGAAATCTTTTACGCAATTCATCTATTTTGCTTCTCTCCATCCACCTGTACAGGCAGAGGGTCAGAAACTGTTTGAAATCATATTTGGTAACAAAGTAGGTTTCATGCCAGGATTTTGAGTTGTTTAATGGTTTGTTTTTATTCATGTGTTGCTTAGGTTCTTTGTTTGATTAGATCAACTTAGTTTCCGTTTTACTTTAGTCAGTTAGTGATTCTAGTTTATTATGTTTGATTATTCATTGTGTCTAGTTATTCTTTAATATTAGCACTGTTGATGCCTGAAGCTTTGTCAGTGCCGATGTCTCCTATTTGAGTGAACACAACAATCTATCAAGACTGTTGAGGAGAGCAATGTTCAGAGTCTTGTGACAGTGACAGAACATCTTTGTTTTATCGGTACAACTCACTATCATTGCCGAATGAGTACGAAGCAACGGGAAAGTGGGAAAACATTCATGCAGTTTGGAGATGAAGTGCGTTTAGGTTTGTTACTTACTCCCAGAACTCCTCCTCTGGGGAGCTGATTTTGAAAAGAGTTTCACTGCTGGAAAAAAAACAAACAAAAAAAACATGAATATTAAGAATAGCAAACCACATTTAATCTAACCAAATTTGAACTACGGCTCAAAACATTTAA
Source organism: Alfaro cultratus (assembly GCA_903066825.1). Classification (NCBI taxonomy): domain Eukaryota; kingdom Metazoa; phylum Chordata; class Actinopteri; order Cyprinodontiformes; family Poeciliidae; genus Alfaro; species Alfaro cultratus. Next base: position 62,449 of record CAEFZX010010475.1, read on the forward strand.
GCCTTTGCAACAGTAAGGCCATTCCTTTTTTTTTAATTCTCTGCTGACTAATTAAAACCAGTTCCTTAGGCCTTCCTGTTACCTCAATAGCAAACATCAGGGAAGATTTGTGCAACAATGTAGTTCTGGCTAAACTATATTGTTATGTTGTTTTTGTAGTGCGGTGAAAAGGGAATACTGCTAAACCAACCAATCAAAAGAAAAAAAAAAACAACTATTTTTTTCAGGAATGGAGGAGTTGGTTTATTTGTTCAATTCATGCATCAACAATATTCCCTTACAAAGATAATGAAGGTTCAAACTGATTGAAGAAACTTTTGTCATTTAACTGCGATACTTATTTTTATTTTGTGCTTACCAGTCGTTGTACTTTCTTTCTAGAATTATCAGACTATTCCTTGCAAGCCCTTCAAATATATTATTTCAAACTTGTAATCCCAACTTGGAGGCTTATCAAAATGATTTCCCATACTCAAAACAGAAAAGGATGGGTGTGTCCCTCATGTTCCAACACATCATTAATCTCACCATTGCCAGTCTTCAATTTCATTCTCCAGTTTTTGTGTCACTAACAAAAACTTCAGGGGGCATAAAGATGCAACTTACAAGTTTCCGAAGCCGTCTTCGTAGCTATTTGAGGAGATGTTGTGCAGAAATGACCAGTTGGAATCTTTATTATTAAAAAGCTCAGGGTTGGCAAACGAGCCAGGTCGACTAAAGCAAAAATCTGTTAAGTAAAGGTTATCAAATAAAGAAAAGAAAAGAAAAAAAGGAGAGGTTACTTCATGTGTGAGAAAAAAAGATTTGGGAGAACATGTACTTTTCTGCTAAGTGAATACACATGTGTTTAAAGAGGCATCACTTATTATTTCCTTACCAGTGTTCCACGGGTTTGCACATGAAGACCAAGGCAGGGGGCTCTTGAAGGAGTTTATTAGGTAGAAGATAGCCCAAGCCAAAACCACAATGTAATAGATGTTCAAATAGATCACAATCACCTGGGACGCAATCCCCACCCCTGCAGGGAAAGTGAATTTTTCACACTGTAAGTGGGTGTGTTTTTGATCCTGAGAAAGCTTTTCTGATTTCGCAAGGGTTATGACTAGTTGCTCTGCATTTTAAGATGATTACATGTTGGCACTAGTTATGAATAATAAACTACAAATACTAATCACTGTCAACAAAATGCCTGCTCACAGCGTGCTGCAATTTGTCAAGTTCAGAACACAAACTAAAATGAAATTCATTGAGGCTTTATTTGATAAAGCAACAAAAGCAGCACAACAAAAAGAGAGACAAATCATAAAAGTGTGGCGTTCGTTTTAATGCTTCCCAGTAAATAAAGCACCCACAAAGCTAGTGAAAAATGCTGCGGCATCATTATTCTGCAGGGAATTTTTTTTTCTTTCTACAGAAGCAAATGTTTGTTTGGAAAAACATACCTACCTCTATCCCAGATTCAAGCTTTTTGTAGCCTCTAACAATCTCAGAAAGTTTTTTAGTTCCTACCTCAACTCCAACCAGCTTTCCTGCACCTGCTGAAGTAAAGTTTCCCAACAGCATCATCTGGCCACCATCGTGTTTCACAGAGACATAATATGTTAATGGCTGTGTGCAGTCTCAGAGGTTTAGATGTAGGCCGAAAAGTTCAATTTTGTTCTCATCTTACAAGAACACCACTTTTTCCCTTCCACTTCAAAATGATGTGCTTCTTTAAGCTGGTAAAATGCCAACAAAAGACTATGGAGTCTGTGGTTGCAATGTACAAAAGTTCAAAGGATATTAGCTCCCTTGCAAGGCTCTGTATGTCATTGTATCGCTCTTTGGTAATCAAAAAAAAAAAAAAAAAAGGATTGACAGTGATAGCACAAAGCAGCTATTGTCAAAGGTTGATCACTTCTTCTGTATGTCTGTTTTTTACCCTCGAACATGGGACATATTTTCCTCCAGGCGGTCACCCCGCCCTCACTGGTGTACTGGCCCAACGCAGTCTCCAGGAAAAACACAGGGATGCCACAGCAGAAGAGGAACACACAGTAGGGGATGAGAAAGACCCCTGGAATCACAGACTCTCGTGAGGAAATCGGATTATTTTCAGGAAATTGTTTAATCCTTTCTGATTATGGGACGTGTTTCACAAACGCAACCCCCCTTACCTCCTCCATTCTTATAGCACAGATAGGGAAAGCGCCAAACATTTCCAAGGCCAATTATTTCTCCAGCCATGGAGAGAATAAACTCCATATTGTTGGCCCATTTTCCCCTGGGCTGAACCCCCTCCTCAGGATCCTGTTTGTCCTGCCCGTGCTCTTCAGCAGAGCCCCTTTTGTCTGTTTCTTCTGTCATAATCCCCCTACAGGCAAAGAAAAATGAAAGGAAACATATGTTGTATCGCATCCAGTTTTTTACACATGCATATACGAAAGAACTGATTTAAATGCAAAAACAAGAAAAAAAAATTATTAATATTTCTTAAGCAGAACAGATTTCTCCCATCTTTAAAAAAATGTAAGAATAAATTTTCCACCAAAACAGCTATTAGTAAATGACCACAATGTCAATATGCCACAGATTTTTCAATTAGTCAAAAACAAACTTTCTATAAAGTTTTTACTTACCAGTGTGCTTCTTGTAGGCATCAAAGATAAAAACCCCTCTCGTTTATCCGAGCAAAGTTTGAAGACAAAGCTTATTATACAAGGGGCGTGTCCAACGGGACATAGCGAGGCTGTCCCACAGAAGATGGGTAAAGTTACATTATGTTCTAATAGTACTTCTAATTGCTGAACTGTTTACAGTCGTGACTAATTTTCCTAAATCATTTAAGTCTTCCTGCATGATGAAAGACAATATTAGGTCGATGAAGCAACACTTAATATGATGTTTCATGTGTGTTTTTCAAGTTACAGAACAGGAACCTGCTGGAAAAACAACAATTAGGATGAACCAGGCTAGAATTATTTTAATACTTTCCCGTTTTAAAAATAAAGATAAGAAATAAAATAAGATAAATTGTGAAACGAATTAAATATTTCCCAAATAACCCCTTTCCCTCTTCTGATGTAATAACCTGGCAGGACAAACTCCGGGTTTAGTTTCCCCACACACGCCTTCCCTCCCCTTATTTGACTCGCGCGCTGACGCTTGCGTTACGTTTCAGGAAATAAAAGTAAACAACGGATTCCAGAAAGAAAATGATATTTACTCGTCCACGTTCGTGCCGTCTCTTTGATTTTTCATCCTCCTTATTAATTATTTATGAAGGTATTACGTTTCGAGAAGACAGGCCGTGTTAAATGCAAACTGAAAGCTGGTGAAATTCCCGCAGAGCTCAGAGAAAGCGGATGCGGCAGCCGCTAAGGAGAGCTAGCTCGACATGGCATTTTTCTGTTTGAGTTTGTTTACAGCATGGGATAGTCTCACGACAGTGACTTAAACGCAGCTCGTCGACATTAGGTTCGTCTGACAAGTGAAATGAGCGCACAGTCCCTCTCATTCCCCCTTGTGTCGTACGTTTCTTCCCCGTAATTTTGTTATTTGCTTGTGTTAATTTCAGATTTAGCAATGTTAGCCATCAGATCTTCAGACGAGGAGTCCACTGAGATTGAGGAGATGGACACCTCGGAGCCAAACTGGTGCTGGTTCTACTTGGCCGAATGCGGAGTCTGGCACATGTTTGAGGTAGATTAGATTGGATCAGATTTAAATGCGTTTTATTGAATCAAACTGCATAAGTGTTTTGCTAGAAGCAAAAGTTTTTAGCAAAGATTGTGCGAGATTAAATGTATCGAAAACTAATGGGAGAAACTTTTATTTTTAATTGATTTTAGCTCGCAAATAGTTACATTTGCTGCGCATAGGTTTTGGTTTGCACAAAATGGTACTTTTTGCTTTTTAAATTGAAGTAAAATTCTTTTTGATACCAGGACTTATCTGTAAAAAAAAAAAAAAAAAAAAAAAAAAAAGAATAATGTATAAAATAGTTTCCACAAAAGAGAATAGAGTGCATGGTAAACGTATTAGCATTTCTAAACATTTTTACTTAAAAAGATCTAATTTCCATATATATTTTTTTATGGGTCCAAATAAATCTAAATAATTTTAAAAAATGTCACTTCATCTACAGTATATGTCATATGCCAGGTAAGACATATATACTTTTGCTTTGCAAAAGTATTCATCCTTAAACTTTAATATTTTCATTTACATTACAGGCACAAACCTCACTGTATGATTTTTGGGTAGACCAAAAATCATCTGACAAAGTTATAGATAGCTGTGAATTGGAACAAAATCATTTTTATCTTTTTGTTTTTTGTTTTTCTTACAAATAGAAATCTGAAAAGTGTGGCGTGCTTTTGTACATTGTTGACTTCCCGCTTCTATTACAGCTGTAATTGTTTTGGGCTGTCTTTACCAGCTTTCCCCGTCTTGAGGCTTTTCCCCGTGTTGAGGCTGAACATTTTGTTGATATTAAAACGAGCTTAAATTTGAATGAGACTCAAAGGACAACCCCTATCTGGACTTTGACTAGGCTGATGTAAACCGTTCTGTACAAACTCTGATCATATGTTTACAGTTGCTGTCCCGGTGCAAGCAGCTATTGACACATTTTCTTCCAGCATTATCCTCCATCTGTCTTCCCATTCCCTCTGATTAGCTTAATTTACCATTTTCAAGAAAAAAAAAAAACAAAGCCAGATGTGCTACCTCTGTGCTTCACCCTCTGAATACTGCATTCACTTTTAGTTTTTTATCACACTTTGAATTTTGTCCAAAAAATTGACTTTTTTTGTGTCATCTGACCAGATTATAGGTCATAGCATGACAAATGGAGGGCAAAAAGTTAGAAGTATGAATATATTCTCAATACACTGTAAGTCAACCCTTCAGTAAAATTCCTTTTTGATGCCAAGGATGTGTAATTTTTTTCCTTCCAGTTGATCATCTGATTGGTTCAGCTGTGCTCTGTTTTGTCTTGATGTCTCTGTCAGATTGATCCCAGCGCGGCCTGCTCAGTGACCAGCGCTCAGATTGAGCAGTGCTATAACAGGAACCAGCGAGGGGTCATGGAGTTCTACACAGCCAAATACACCTATAGACTGGACTTCTCGGGTAAACTGAGACATTTTAAAAGACTACCAATAAAGAGGCGTAATCTAAGAAGCAGTTCTTATGTAGCTGTTTGTGTGTTTTCATAAACTGCAGCTTCTTTAGTGCTGAAATCTATTTTTTCCTCCCTAGTTATGCGACAGATTAACGTGACAACAGGAAAACAGAGGCCAATTAAACGCTCCCTACACTCTGCCACTGGCTTCCGGTAAGGTTTAGTATGTCAAAAAATATATATATATAAAATCGACTTCTTCAGCTTTATACCATTTTTATGAGTCATCAAGATTATACCCACCAGAACGTTGTTTTCACTGATTCATGCATGTTTGAGAAATCTTAGAATCTCATGTTGCAGCCATTTTATGTTGCCTAAATGCCCCCTCCTATTTACCTAAAACTCTGCATTGGACCTTTAGTCCTCACCTGAGTTTCTCATGAAGAAGCATCGTTGTGATGACATGGTGTATGGGGTTCTTAAAGAGACAGAGGCTGATTTCAAGGTGTACCATTTAGCTGTGAGTCACAGGCAAATTTCTTTGAAAGTTGTTTTTGATAAATATAGTCTTACCTGTACAACTGAAGCATAGGTGCTTGGTTGTGCTATAAAATCACACTACCAGCCTGGGAAATACATAATACCCTCCCTTGAGTGTGGTCCTTCAAAAAAGTAGAATCTAGGAGTTTGAAGGAATTTGTGATACACAGTATGTAAAAAAACTAGATGAGGAATTATCCTTTTGTGTAATGTCTTATTCTTTTTAAGCTAAAAACTGTCTGTCCTTGATTTGTTCTTTCAGGTTTATTTGTGATAATCTGGCCTTGCCTGTGCCATGTCACTGGGAGAGAATCAATACAGACGAGCCCTATCAGGTCAGACATATAGTATATATAGATATATACATATATAAATATGCTGAATTCAACATAAATTGAAACCCCCACAACGCAAGATGCTTGAAATAATAAAACACATTTTTAGGTCCAAAAAAGATAACCTCTGTAAAAATTGTAATGATTTTCATGATTGATTATCAAAAACACTTTATGACCCTTGTTGATGCCGAACAACGAGCAATAATAATAGTACAATATAATCATAATCACAATGTGTATTTAAATTTTTGTTTGTTTTTCTGCAGCTTATCCAGCTCGGCAGAGACACATATGAGTTTAAGGAAGTAGCCAGGCTGTACGATAGGACGATGGATCATCCAATCAAATCCATCCAGAGGATCCAGAACTTGGACTTGTGGGAGTTCTTCTGCAGGTAACGAGTTGTTTTGAACTGTTTCCGCCGTGTTTCCTTTTGTGAGCAGACGATTCTGCTGCAACTGTTATTGTTTTTATATATGCTGGCTAAATGAATTTAAAGACGGCGGCCCGTCAGACAATTTGGGGACAAACAAACACAGCAAGACATAGTTTTAGAATCAGCAACAGATTTGGATTTCGTGCAGCAAAAGTTTGTGTTTGCTGATGAATCAAACTAACCAAGTTCAATAAAGTCTTTCATACCTGTAAATCCATTATTATGCTCTGTGTTGTGTTTCTCCCCTAAGGAAGAAAACACAGTTGCGAAAAGTCAAGCGAACTCTGGATATTGAAGAGCGTATGCTGTTTCATGGAACAGGACACAGCAACATACAAGCTATTTGTACGTTTAACTTTGACTGGCGTCTGACAGGGAGTCATGGTGATGTTTATGGCAAAGGTACAATCCCTTTGGACTGACTCTTAAACTCACCGATTTAGTTTTTTTGTTTGATTTTTAAAATCTCGTTTAATTCTCCTTCCTACAGGGAGCTACTTCGCCCGCGATGCCAAATATTCCAGTAAATTTTGCCACACAACCGGGAAACACAACACCACCTTGCAGAGGCACGGACTCGCTCCGCCTATATTTGCCAACGAGCCGCCGTATAAAACCATGTTCCTCGCCAGAGTGCTTGTTGGCGAATACACGGTCGGTCATCCCGTGTACTGCAGGCCGCCCTCCAAGGATGCTAGCTTCACCAACTTCTACGACAGCTGCGTGGACGACATGGCCAACCCAAAGATATACGTTATATTTGACAGCAATCAGATCTACCCAGAGTATCTGATTGAGTTCTACTGATGAGGAAAGAGTTGACCAACAGATTCGAAAAAACCCCCGTCACTTCCAGTGAGTAACTGGAGCATTGGATTTTTTTAATTTATTTTTTTTGTAAAGTGCCTTTGGAAATGTTTAAAAGGTGGGAAAACAATGGCGGCATTCTGCACACTTTGCTCAAAAGTTAAAAATACTGACATGTGTGCTGTGTTTTTACTATATGTCACTTCACTTGTTACACAGTCTGCGTAGAGTGGCTTCAGTTGGAGATTTAAGGCAATGTTCCAACTCTGACCCCTCGTCTTATTTTTAATCCACAGTGCCATACATATGCCAATTTATTATACCAAAAATATGTTGTGGTCTCATATGTTGTTAGTTTGTTACAATGAAGGACTGTGAGTGCCTGCATTTGTTAGCAGTAGTTTACATACAGTCCTATTGGCATTAATGTCATGACAGTGTGTGGCTTTTATGGTGATTTATGATTGTTCTTTTTCCAGGGAAAGAGTGATTATACAACATACCACTGCAAAGAATTTAATAAGCAAAAAATTTGTACATTTTTCCTAATTGGCGGCTCAAAATTATAGACATAGACTTTGGATAACTACCACTATTAAGTTGTAGTTTGATGGGAGTTTGGCTCATCGCCCGGCTGTATCCAAATTTCAACCATTTGGCCCAAACCTCCATTGAGAGAGCATGGGTTAGGATGTTAGGTGAGGAAATGCACTTGAAGTGTCTGAGGAAATTCCTGGTAACACTTCACCTAAAACCTTTAGCTCACCATGAGTCATGTTGGCATAACATCCAAAGCACCTCTCTTACTGTCACTGTTATTATTTAAGCGTGACCATTTGACGAATTCTTCTCATAATAAGCTTCTACCTCTATGTTATTTAAACCATGCATCAGTGCACTTTTTACCCTTTCTGTGAAAGGTTTTAACTCCTAACTGTGTCACTGCGACACAAACTTGTGATGATATGTTCGTCTGTAGCTCCCAAGTGTATCTTTAGAGGTTTTGACGACTGAACTTACATTTTTATTTTATTACTAAGAGTTATTGTGGCTTAGTTCATGTCTGTTGGAAACCAGATGAGCGTCACATCCGAAATGCAGATTAGAAAGTGTGAGATCATCAACAGCTGTACCTGAGGAAAACAAGTCACCTTTGCACCTGGAGTACACTTAACCCGTTAAAAATGTCGGAACATAACGTGCTTCGTGAAAGTATCTGTACGCCTTAAACTTTTCCCCATTTGCCACATTATAACTGTGTATTGTGTTTTATTGGGATTTTATGTGATAGACTGTCAAAATTTAACAAATAGAAATCTGAGAAGTGTGGCATGCATTAGTACTCACCGTCTTGAGTCACAACTTTGTAGTTTGCTGAAATTAAAGTGGCAACTCTTTTGCGTAAGCCTCTACTATATTTACACAGCTAGAGATTAAAATAGTCTGACCACAATTTCCCAGTTGAATTTGGGTCTGGAATTTGACTGGGCTGTTATACATAGTTAAACTATCCATCTCTGGCTGTATGTTGTGTCCTTTTATGGATCTTTGTCTGAGTCTGAAATTTTTTGCCCCTACTAAAAGTTTTCTTCCAGATTATCTTCACATCAGCCGTATAGTCCCTGCTAAAGGAAAGCTTCCACTATTGAAAAGGTGTGTTTAGACTGAACAGTGATGTGTTCAGTCTAAACACAGTAAAAGCACTTTGTGCATGTTTGCTAGCTTGATATATTTTTTTATATCTTTCTTCTTGATATTTCATAAATGATTCATAAGTTTGCAATTATGCCATATCTCTTCAATTTTTTGAATGATAAATGTTCAAAGCTTAGGGAATGTTCTAACCTAACTCATCTTCCAACAGCTCTGTAGCTTTATCTCTAATTTAGCTGCTTTGTTTCTTGGTCCTTAAGATATTTTTTTGTTCAATAATATAAATTAACTTTTAACCCATTTAAACCCAAATTTTTCCCAGACATGAAAATATTAAAATCAGATGTCATTGATAGCCCTTTGAACTAATCGAAGGGAAATAATTTTAAAAATTGTGGAAAAATATATGAAAAAGTGTGCTTTATGATCGGTCACAATTGTGACCAGTGGGATAATATGGTGTTCTTACTAAGATGAGCTGAAATAGAAAAGATCATAAAAGGTGAACATTGTTTCTTTATTTGAATATATCTTGCCACAGCATTACTTTAGTGCAACATTTGCTCTGTAAAGAACAAATTTGACTATCTGTATATTCTAAACCAAGGTAAATTTGAGTGCTTGAGTGTTTATGTATAATTATATTGAACTTCTGTCAGTTGTAGACTTCAGTCCCATTATCAAAGATCATAAAGATAACATCTATAATAGAGGCCTTCATTTATATTATTAAAAATCATGAACATCTGTCAGTCTCACTGTCATACAGTAATAAACTTAGTTCAGGGGTCTTCAACTCCAGGGATTGAGGGCCGGTGGAATTGTAAGAATATGGTATGTATTTAAATAAGCGCACCTAGGTCAAATGTATTGTCCCACTGGTCACTATTGTGACCGTCAACATGTTTACACATCCTGCTCACATTCCAAACCAGTTTTTGTGAATGCGACGGGTGTATCATAACTAGAATCTCTAAAGATGATGTTCACCAAAAATCTTTGTCGTATGTTTATTTAAACATACATTGCTAGCCTCTTCTTTGGGAGGAAGTCGTCTTCTCGCCAAGGTGCAACCAAAATGTAAACAGCTCTGGTCATGTGATAATTTACACTAAACATGTGATACTGCATCAGTATCATCTAAACACTCTAAACTTTCAATATTTGCTGAACATTAACTGAAAATTTCATCAGTAAGCTTTTTGGAGTCCTTGAAAGTGAAATTAATTTCTTGGTCACTATTGTGACCGGTGGGTTTAAATGGGCTAATATTCATAAATTAGGTGACTCCTGACAGCTTTGCTTATCAGTTTCAAACTAAAAATGGGGAAAGTAAAAACACATGCCACACTTTCCAGAAAAACTAACCAGCATGTTTTATTTCCTTTCCCTTCACAATTAAACACTTACTTAGCATCTCTCTATCAAATAAAATTCCTATGAAATACATAAAAGTTTGTGGCGGTAACACAATGTGAAAAAGTTCAACCAGAATAAATACTTTTAGAATGCACAGGATGTACTGTAATAAGTAATGTTGCTTAATAATGTAATATTGCTTTTGCTGTGTTATTTGGATGACTGTATCTATTACCAGCTGGTGTAAGAAAGGACCATTTTGGCTTCTGTTAAAAAGCTGTTTCTGTAGTTCATAACTGATAGCTTTGAGTGTATGAGTCGGATTTATTGACAACTGTATGTTTCTGCGTGTATGTTGCACAGCATAATAAATTTTGCAGCACAGAATCAAATACTTTACAGTCTTCAGCTTATCAGACAGGATGACAGGGACCAGAATCACTTCCTGTTTGTCATTTAAAAAGTCCAGTCTTTAACGGATTCAACTAGGCAAGCCAGGTTTTTGTCTTGAACCCTCCGTGCATGTTAACTTGAGCATCAGAAAACCAGGAAGAGGAAGAACGGGGTGAAGTTTTTAATGGCGGGAGAAGAAACAATGGCTGGAAATACACATATTGTCTTGTTCTATTTATCTAGACCTGGCATAAACTTTTCCAAACTGAATAGGAACTCTGCTTCACACATTTAACTGAGAGTCTTCAGTGTAGAACAGCCAGCCTACCTCAGTGGGAGTGGTTTAGTTCAGGAGGCAGAAACTCAAAAGTCAAATTAAAAAGTCACAAGTGACACAGAGACAAGTAGAGCAACTCCATTTTTTTTATTCAGCTTTAGTTCATAAGCACAATGTGGGCTCTAGGTGAAGAAGAAAATATGGACACATCGGACACTCAGGGCAATTGGTATTATCTGGAAGACTGTGGGAGGTGGCACAGAGTTGAGGTAAACCTTCATCTGTTCTTTAGATTTTTATAATTTTGTGCATGTCTGATCATGATTGACACTTTGCTCTTTTGTTTTCATTCTCCAGGATGATCCCAGCAACCCCATTAGGAGTCAGGACATGGAGGAATATTATTTGAGAGACTCGAAATCCATTATGAACGTAAATACGTTGAACTTCAAAAGCAAGATTGATTTTTCAGGTGTGTGAGAGAACACTCATGCTCACAGTTTTAGTCTAGAACACACATTTCAGCTGGAATCAGCTGAAATGTGTGTTTCTGTGCAGTGATGTTGCAGACCAACCTCACCACAGGAAAACAAAGGCGAGTCCAACGCAACTTTAAACTTGAGAAAAGGTGAAGTATTGCCAGCGGCGCCCGTTTACCACAGCGCCGTGAGTTCAGTTTGATTTCTTACAAAGTGAAAGTGAAACCATTGCAGCTGCGTCTCTGCTCATGTTTTCCTGTAGCTGTTCCTGTTTCTGTGGACCGCCTGTTTTCTGGGAAAACTTTGATCCTACAGCTCCTTATCAGGTGAGGAAAAAGGAAAAATAAATAGCTTCCTGACATTAATGCATTTTCCTGCACATTATCTCTAAATAATAATAAAAAAAGAAAATCAGTGTTATTTAAAAGAATTTAAAGAACATGACATCCCTTTTTTCAGTTGTTTTGCTTTATTGGAAAACTAACTACACATGGCAGCCAAAATAAGATGGCAGCCGTTTGCATCAGTGCTAAACAACTTTTGAGTGGTTATGGACATTTAGCAACAAAACAGTGTGACTTGATGTAGGTTATTTGCATGAATGGTTTTCAGTTCATGATTCTGATTCAGAATGTAGGACATATTAGGTCTAGCTGGAAAATTTTATTTTTTTCTGTTTTGCCACAAGAAATATTTATATGAGACAAAGTCCATTGTTTTTAGTTACCTCTGCAGGTCACAGAGTTTTACATGAAGTTCAGCAAGTGAGATGTGGTTACTTCATTTTAAATCCAGTTTTTTTAGGTGGATAGAAAACCTTTCTTTCGGGTATTTTATGATCTGCAGTAAAATAAATGTTTTACCGTTTAGTAGGTACCTGAGGGGGGGGAACATGCTTTTGTTTCTGCTGAACACCTTCATAGACCCACTTAGTAAGTATTTAGTACTCCTGTTGAACTTTTCCACATTTTTGTATATTTCAGCCACTAACCTCTGTGAATTTTAGTTATTCTAATTTTATGCAATAGACTAACACACACAAAAAAAAACTTTAAAAATGACTTATGGCTTCTTTCAATCATAACTTTGTTCTTGCCACTCTCCCGTGAAGGCCAGATTTGTCGAGAGTACAATAACTGGTTGTCATGTCAACAGATTCCCCACCTAAGCTGTTTATCTCTGCAGCTCCTCCAGGGTCAACAAAGGTTTTCTTGGCTGCTCTTCTGATTAATGCCGTACTTACCTATCTACCTTTTTCCTTTTCTTTTGTTTGGTCTATCACATATATCCCCATTAAACTAAATGAAAGTTTTTAGTTGGAATAGGACAAAATGGGAAGAAATTCAGGGGGGGAAAAAAACTTCTATATGTGTGTGTGTCGTGTTTTTAAGCTGATCCGACTGAGTGAGCTCACCTCAGAGTATAAGACAGTGGCAGATTACGTGATCCGTGATGGTCTCCTATCCAAATCCATCGTATCAATAAGCAGAATACAGAATCTGGAACTCTGGGAAATATACTGCAGGTAAGAAAAAGCTTTTATATTGAGACTTTGCGATTAATAATTTCTCGTCTGTGATTTAATTTAATATTTTTTAAACCAATTGTCACTCTCTGCATTCTTCAGGAAAAAGAAACAGCTTATGAAAATTAAAAGTGTCCAAGATATTACTGAAAGGCGCCTTTTCCACGGGACTGACACTAAAAACGTGGACAGCATTTGCAAGTATAACTTTGATTTAAGGATACCTAAAAAGAACGGAAGAACATTTGGTAATGGTAAGACAGCCACTGCCACGAATCATGTTTGTAATTAAAATATAAAACCTGTCTGAATTGTGTTGTTCTTTTTCTCTTTACAGGGATATATTTTGCCATCCATGCATCATTTGCAGACAAATACAGTACCAACAGCACACTTGTTGGAAACACTAAAAGCATATTTCTTGCTCGGGTGATGGTTGGGAAATTTAAACTTGGAAAACAGGATTTACTTAAGCCAGATGATGAAAACGCATTTGATAGTTGTGTGAATGATGCCAATCATCCCACAATATTTATTATATTTGATCCAAATCAAATATACCCGGAATATCTTATAGAGTACCAATAACCTCATTCAACTTTAGTCCGTCTATGTGGATGATAAATCTGTCGAATAAATAAATAAATTTGTTGAAGAAACCTTTTTAGAGTAACATCCCATTTGAAGCCAACAGAGAATTTAAAATATCCAATAATCTAATTTATTACATAGTTAACATTAAATATCAAGGATAAAATTATGTTACTATTGGTTTTAAATGACATTTCTGTTGACTTCCAGTGTATTATAACTACAATATAGATATTCAAATTGAAAACAATCGACAAATAAACTTCAGAACCAAACCAAAGTGTGTGTGTCTTTCTGTTTTATCCAGCTTTATCCATCTGTATGTAAAAGAAGAGAATGTGTGTGCAACACATGCAGATGTGCATACATACAATATATAATGCATACAAATGATTTACTTGAACAGTGTCTTAAAATTAAAGTCTATAATCCAGACAGATCAGATTGTACAAAAATATGCAACCAGACATATCAAAATGTTTTTATCAATAAAAACTGATATTTTCATTGATATGAAATGAATTTGAATTTTCAAACTAAATCATTAGTTGTAACCAAGTCATTTTAGCCAGTGACTAGGCTAAAGCTAGATTGACATTTTCATGTTTTTCTTTTAATGTGATAAGATTTTTTTGTTCTTCTAATACAGTAAAAGAGCAGAACTGTTCATTTACTTTTCTGTGAAGAAATACACATTATCATATTTCACAATGGTTCTATGCAAATATGTCTTGCCTTCTTTTGTGTACAAGAAAAACACTGTTGCCTTACGTCATAAGTGAGTGTTTGCATGGCTGTATGGAAAGCTCATACGCCTACCTGTGGGTGTGTTGCTCATTGTAAATACTTTTTGCCACAGAGTATTCTACATATTCTTTTATAGTCTACAGTAGACCTTATCAGACATGAAGCCTTTGACAAACCCAACTTTTTGTCCTCTCTTGGAAAAATTTTACTTAACTTAAAGGGAGTAATTTAGTTCAGGAGCCAGAAATACAAAGAGAGAGATAATGTGGGTTAATTTATTTATTCAGCTTTAGTTTGTCAATGTTGGCTCTAAATGAAGCCAACACTGACAAACATTTTTTTTTTGTCTAGGACCCTCCATGCACATGTTAACTTAACCGCCAGAAAACCATGAGACCAAATCAGAAAAGAGGAAGAACAGGGTGAAGTTTTTAATGGTGGGAAAATAAATAATGCCTGGAAATATACATATTTTCTTGTTCTATTTATCTAGACCTGGACTAAACTTAAATTGAATTCCAGATGTTTCCAAACTGAATAGAAACTCTGACACAGTTAACTGGGTGTAGGACAGCCAGCCTACCTCAGTGGGAGTGGTTTATCTCAGGAGGCAAAAACCTCAAAAGCTAAATTAAATAGTCATATGAGTGACACACAGACAGGTAGAGCAAGTTATCTTTTTTTATTCAGCTTTAGTTGGTAAGCACAATGTGGGCTCTAAATGAAGAAGAAAATATGGACACATCCGACACTCCATGGCATTGGTATTACCATGCAGATTGTGGGAGGTGGCACAGATTTGAGGTAAACTTTTATCTTAATTTTTAAGAGTTATTGTTTGATCAATATAACATTGTCTTATTTTTGTTCTTCAGGCTGATCCCAGTAATTGTGTAAGGAGTGAGGATATAGAGAAATTTTATTTGAATGACAAATCCTTTATGGTTGTAGATGCCGGCAGCTATGTGAGCAAAATAGATTTTTCAGGTGTGTGTGTGTGTGTGTGTGTGTGTGTGTGTGTGTGTGTGTGTGTGTGTGTGAACACCAATTTAATCTCAGTTTTGGTTTGCTCCTACTGAAAATTAGCTAAAATGTGTGTTTTTCCGTGCAGTGATGCTACAGACGGACCTCACCACAGGAAAACAAAGAAGAAGCCAACGCAACTTTAATCTTGAGAATAGGTGAGATATTGGGATCCAGTTTACTATAGCGCTATCGTTTCAGTTTGATTTTACACTAAATGAAAGCGAAACCATGGCTATAGTTCAGACTTTGCTCCTCCCACAGGTGTTCCTGTTTCTGTGCTCCACCTGTTGCCTGGGAACATTTCGATGCTACAGCTCCTTACCAGGTAAAAACTGGGAAAACTTCTAAGTCACATTGTAGGTGAAATGCACATCGGCTAGTTTTGGTGTAGCTCACAGGCCAGGGCCACATTTTTTGACATGCAGAAATTTTACTCTAATTAAGTATATTAATGATATTTATGCATTTTTATACTGCTCACACCTTAAACTTCAACGTCTTTTATGTTGCACAGCTGATCCCACTGGATAAACGCTCCCCAGAGTATCAGGAAGTGGCTCATTATATGACACATAATGGACTCCCGAATAAGACCATAGTATCAATAACAAGGATACAAAACTTGGACCTCTGGGAAATGTATTGCAGGTAAGAAAGGTTTTTAGATGCAAGTCCATTACATTTTTTCTCTCCTCTAGCTTGAAAACAAACAAAGCAAAGTTTTTATTTATTTTTTACTTTTAGAAAAAAGAAACAGCTAATGAGGCTTCAGGGTACCAGCAGCATTCAAGAAAGGCGGCTTTTCCACGGCACTGACAGTGAAAATATTGCCAGCATTTGCACAAATAACTTTGATTTACGGTTGGCTGGACAGCATGGGAAACTTTATGGCAAAGGTAATGAACTCAATATAGAAACCTTATTATTGTGCGTGTGAGTATACTTGTATATATTGCATTTAGAGGACCACTTTCACCCTTTTTACCAACAAAGCGGGACCATTTGCAGAACTTGAGGACCTCAACCTCACTTTTTTGCAGTTCTATTACGCTTTACAGAATAGATTTAGAGGTATGATGTGAATTAAGTTTTGGTTAAGTTTAGGATTAGGAATAAAAGGGTTAGGGAAAATGTCATAGGCTTAAATGTAGTTACTAAAGTGAATAGAATTCAGTAGAAAGTGTGTGTAATGACACAAAGCTTTTTTTTTTAAGCTGATCAAATCATTTCTTTTCCTTTTTCACTCTGCAGGGATATATTTTACCACTTGTGCATTCTATGCAAACATATACAGTACCACCAGGAGCGCTCCAACAAACGGTAAACTCACGAAAGTGATCTTTCTTGCTCGGGTGATAGTTGGGAAATCAAAACTTGGAGAGTTTTATTTCTGTAAACCAGATCATGGAAGTCTTGAAAATGTTCACGACAGCTGTGTGGATGATCTCGACGATCCCATGATATTCATCATATTTGATCCAAATCAGATATATCCAGAATATCTTATTGAGTATGAACTTTAGTCTATTGAGGAGAGTTTTTTACAGAAAAAGCTCCACACATTTCATTTGAAGCCCAGATTTAATAATATTCAGTGGAGTCTGTTTTATAGCTAATTTATTAGATAATTCTTTTTTGTATTTGCTTTAGAATCACAAAATGAAGATTTTGGTATTCAGAGATTCAAAAGAAAACTGTTGTAGAACCACATCAACTCTTCTTCACTCCTGTTTTAACCTCTTTTGGTCCATTAAGGTCTCCTGCTTCTTGACTGCATGACTGGAAGAAACATGCAGATGCATATTTATATTATAAGTCATTAACATAAATTATTATCAATCTTTTTTTCCTGAAGTATTAGGTCTACCTAATAGACCTAATACTAATACTATTTAGGGTTTTGGCCTCTACCAAAACCCTAAATAGAAGGATTTTGCAGAAGTTCTTGCAGATTTCCTCTCATAGCTTTTGACAATTCCACAAAACAAAATCTTAAGCTCCAACATGCTGTATAGTCTTTTAATGCAAATTATAAACAAAGGTAAACATCTCCTTACCTTTTGCTTTTCTACTGCTGACAGGTGAAAACAATAAAGGCTCAAAAGGAAGGAATGAGAGCCAGAAAACACTAAAGCTTAAACTTCCCCACTTTAGTTTATAGCAGTAATTACTCTGAAGCATTAAAGGATATTCTATAAAAATCAATCTTCATATATAGAGCACAAATGTGTTTGACTAGAAGTATTATGGTAATTGAAACCCTGAGGGGAAAAGGGAATTGCATTCTGAAATAATATTTTAAAAAAGACTCTTAAAGTTACCACCCTGCTAGCTAAAATTATTAAATATTTCAAAAATAGAGTTTGATGTAAATTCGTATCTGATTGATATCTTAGAATTTAATGTAAAAATGAGATGTAAAATAAATCAAATTAGATGGACTTCCTAAAACCTGCCAGCAGAGTGCGCTGTTGTATCAAGAAGGAGCTGTGCAAAAACGATCAATCTCATTCATTTTTATAAGCAAATGTCAGAGAAACTATGTATGAGACTTTATTTATTTATTCTTATCATATGCTACATGAATTAAAACAAAATCACAATCCAATTTTTTGTTTGTGTTTCTTGCTATTCTGTTGTTCAATTCAAACCCCTTTCATTACTACTGTTATTATTTCTGAGCTTCAACATCACTTTAAATTAATTTCATGCGATTCATTTAAGAGCTTTCTATCTTAAAATGAAACTCTCATACTCTGTCCTCGGTTGTTTACATTTTGATTAGATACCCAAACATTTTGGGCTAGCTTGGAAAAGATGAGGGGAAAAAAAAAAGAAGTTTGAAACTTCGAAACCATTTCTGAGTTTCTTCCAAGCTATGAACTGAGTGATGTTTGATCTCTTCTTAAATATTTACCGCTTGGTGTTCTCCCAGGCTGCCTTTTTATCTACAAACACTTTGATGTCTGTTGGGTTGAATGATATCAACATAACGATAATGGCTCCGTATCCATCTCTAATTAGCTCATCTGCATTGTGTGTGTGTGTGTGTGTGTGTGTGTGTGTGTGTGTGTGTGTGTGTGTGTGTGTGTGTGTGTGTGTGTGTGTGTCACTGACTGATTGTCTGTCATTATGCTCTGTTGTTTGTAGGGGAATTAAACTGGACTGAGATTTAAAAGATCTCAGGCATGTTTTCATCAGCTTTTCCCTCCTTCGCTTTCTCAGAAGCTGTTCAGCCAATGGATCAATGTGTTTCTATACCCACTTTAGAGGTTTTGTTGGCTTAATCTGTATATGTACACCTGTAGAATAAAATATTGCTGTATATTTCTTTTTGCAATACTTCATAGCAAACTCAGATTTCAACACCTTGCAACCAAACATCTAATTTTAGTTTCTGTTGCTATTTGTTGCTTTGTTTAGATACTAGTTTAAAAAAGGAGTGAAAAACAGAGACTTAACAGATTCTACTGCTGTAATCTTTTTGTGTGTGGATAGAGAGAGTGAACTCCAGCTGTTAAATTGTGTCCCGCGCTTTTACTTCTACGATCCAGAAAGAAACACTCACTCGAAAAATCTTTTACTTTTATTATGGAAAAGTCTTCATTGTACTTCTTACAAAACACCAGACGGTTTCAGCTAGACGTGTTCTATAATTAAATAAACATCCACAATCATCAAAGAACACCTAACACGTGAAGAAGCTCTCTCTGTGTCACAGATCTTCAGCTCTGTCACAGGAATCACAACCTGATATCCCTGAGCAGAGAGGAAAAACAAAAAAAACACTAAAGATAAAGATAACTGTCATGTCGCCTTCTACAGTCTGATTGGAGGAAAGAAAACGGGTGAGATGATATGGCACAAAGTTGGCATTTATAATACATATTAATAAATTAAATTTCATTTGATCACATAGTATGGAACACCGTCTGACACAACAAACAAAATACGAGTGTTTGCGGATCTTGCTTGGCACCGAAGGCGTGAGAACTCTTTACAGGCTTTGGCACCACTGAGACGTTTTTGTTTTTCTGCCTGAAAAACATTCTGAAATGTTCAAAATGTACAAATCTTTACGTTTTCAACTGGATTGGCTTTCTATTGTGTGTGTTTTGTTTTTTTTTGTGAATCTTTGTATTAAGAAGGTTGTACCAAAAATCTCGCTGCATTCCTTTTATGCCGTGTTCTCTTCCAGGACCAATACTTTTTTTTGTTGTGTTTCGTTTCTTTAAAAAAGAAATTCTTTTCACATAAAAAAAAAAACAAATGAGAATGCTAAACATCGTGCAATTTAACCAACAAAACGCTGGTCAGCTTTGTGCTAAAAACAACAAAGCCTGAAGCAAGATGCTACATTCATGCTATGCTCCCTTTAGAATGATTAAATGGGTTTTTTTCCATGGTGGACAAGTAAAATGTAGTTTTTCCCTTTGTGTCAAAGCAGATAGTGACACAAAACACCACTTGATGGCGACACATTTCAAAATCGCTTCAACTAAAACAATTTCAGTAAGCCCCTCATTTAAGTTACTGTTAGACACAACAGTAAAGTTACAGTCAACTCAGTATTTATGGAAATGCTGCAGTTTGCGTTTTATTAAATTTTTTTTTTTTGTGGTTTCAGTTTGGTTGTTGATCTCAAATTTTTTGTAAAGCTTTGATCTACTAACAAAAATCTTTACTGATCTCATGGCTCATGAAAACATTTTTCTAGTCTTCCATTCCTAAGTGGTCAGTCTTTATTTATATATAAATTAATATATGATCACAGTTAATATCTGGATGTCCTTAGTGTTTTGTGTTAGGTATGAGCACGATTAGTAATGTGTAATTTCTTGAACAGCGGTTCTCAAACCTCTCTGTAATTTTCTGAACCCCTCCTCCAGAACAAGACCGGATAAAAAATAAAATATAAATATATGATTCATTTATTTTATATTTACCTTATTTCTTTTTGTTGTGTCAAAATGTGAAGTATAGCTTTTGTTGTTTGATTTGATTTTACGAAGCATCAAACTATGCGCATTGCAAACCAAAAAAGCCCCGCTATAGTTGATGTTTGTGTAAAAAACGTTAAAAGGACAAAGTAAGTAAAGTTCTTTGGTGCAAATATATTTTCTCTATATGCCAAATATTGATGTTGGTATAGTTTAGAATAGTTGGTTTTTTTTAGTGCTTTATTCTTTACTATTTTTCACTCTGGAACATGGATTAGAGAAAGATATCAACTCTAACTGCAGTGCTCAGTGATAAGCTAACTACTATAAGGAATATGAACTGATAGATATGTAAATCTTAGCATTTCATTAACTTTAATTGTAAAGAAGCACATTCCCTAACAGAGACTATACGGTAGAACGTGGGCAATTCTTAATGTGATTGTGAGATACTGTCAGAATAAACTGTTTATTACCAATCGTTTATGTTTTTCCATTTTGATATTTAGAAGAAAAAACCTGACAAACTAAGAAAGTCCAAGCCTTGTTGTGTTACTGTTTTAAAAATGTCAATGATCATGGAGGTACTCAGAAAGCTAGAATGTACTGAGGTGGTACTTAGCAGAAAAAGATTGAGAACCACTGTCCTGGAGAATGTAGATTTTTGCCATAACTGAGATTTCAAAGAGGTCGTCCATGTTTATACCCCAGTCCACCTGGTATCTGCCGAGGTCTCTCTCTTCCCTTTCTTACAGCTTCCTGCAAATTTTGAGCTTCCTCTGATGCCTCCCTAATTCCCATAGCAACAGATTCCAACCTGTGCTGTTGTTAGTGCCCACTTGTTTACTGCTTGAAGAAAAGAAAGCATTTGTGAGTTTTTGACACCACCGGTCGGAGCTAGTCCCTAGCCAATTTCTCGGTGCATCTCTCCGTTTTTGTCTCCTTTAACAAGAGCTGTGCCACATTTATGGTAAAAGAACCATTAGATTTAGTTTTAGTAGTCTGAGCCACCAAACGAACACCGCGGCGTAATGCAGAAGTTTGCCATCAAACCTCGATCACACCAACTTCGACCATCCACGAACTCGACTGGGCATCTTGTTTCTGTCCCGCTCCATGCTTCGAGCAATGCAAAGAAACGAGACAGCGGTCTTCTCGGTTTAGGGCTCCCTTCTCTGCTTCGTCTTGAGCCCCTGTCGCTCCATGATGTTCCACAGCTTGCGCAGGTTGGACTGAGTAATGGCGTCGTCAGGTTTGAGTTGAAGGGCCCGTAGGTAGTTGGCCTCCGCCTCCGGAAGCTTCCCGTTCAGGTGAAGGATGGCGCCAAGGTTCATCAGAGCAGCTGGATACTGGAGGAGGAGGGGGAGGGGAAAAAAGAGGGATGGATCATCACAAGAGAAAAGATAGTGCCTTAGAAATGATGGGTGATGTGAGGATTGCCAAACTTGGTACCCTTATTTGGGCAAACTATTTTAAACCTGACCTTCTTAACTCTACGCTTGACACAGCTATTTATCAGAGATACATGTTTTAGGAACCTAGCCAGACTTTTTGTAGGAGACAAATTTCTTACATGTGGCAGCATTTGTTTTGGGTCGCATCAACAGCTGTAAGAGATTTCACAAAAGAAAATTTAGATTTTTATTGTTTTGAACAAAACAAGCTTTTGTTTGTAATAAGTTAGCAGCAGTGAAATTTACTTAAGAGTAAAATAATTGAAGATGTAGAGTGTTGGTCATAGTGAAATATCACATTAAGAGGAGTGGCTGAACATCAAAGTATTACACCAAACAGAGAGGCAGCTAGAAGACTCTGCATGAGCTAGAGCTCAGCTACAGTTCATCAAAGAA
Source organism: Alfaro cultratus (assembly GCA_903066825.1). Lineage (NCBI taxonomy): Eukaryota > Metazoa > Chordata > Actinopteri > Cyprinodontiformes > Poeciliidae > Alfaro > Alfaro cultratus. Next base: position 84,520 of record CAEFZX010010475.1, read on the forward strand.
CCATATATTTTAGGTTGCAGAATAAATCCCTTGGGTTTTAAACAGTGGATGAACACTGAGAATCTACAAAGTCCTTAACAAATGTAGCTGACAAATACACGCAAATCTCCTACTACACAGATCTGGCTTTGCTCCCGGGGCCCTACACACTCCCAGCATGATGCATGGGTCGAAATTTGGCAACTAGTTCACACATTTTCCTTCTCAAGCACAACGGTTGGTCTCCTCTCAAAGAGTGCGTGTCACCGGTTAACATTCCACTTTCTCCCCGACTGATCTCGAAATCTTGTTTTTCACACCCGACTGTAGCAAACAAGCTAGTAGCCGTTGGTTTTTCCTCAACTCGCATGAGTTAAGCGTGAGAGCTCTTCTGAACTTTGTTCTGTTTAGTGTTCCTCGCAGGACTCGTTTACACAGGTGAGACAAACTGCACTTATTCAGATAAATGTGGATTCCTCTGCCTTTGTAAACAGCAGAAACCTGTTCTGTGGGACATCCAGAGGAGAACTTGTATTGAAATATTACATATATACAGAACTTCACAGACGTTAGTGTTTCCCTCCTTTTCTTTAAATAGTTCTTCAAAGAAGCCAGGTTTTCTTGTTTTGCAGAATTTAAGTCCCTAAGTGTTTTTCACTGGACATTACATGATGCTTTACAGATTTTTAAGAGGAGTTTCCATTCAGTGCCAAATGGTGTGAAGTTCTGATTCTAATTGTTTGGCTTCTTGGCACAGATCTGCCATTTCTGCACATTTTCAACCAGAGGGAGGGAGGGTTGAGGCTTTTGGAGAGCCTTTCCAGAAGCTTAGTGTTTGCCAATCAGAGAAGCCAATTTTACATTGCCACAGATTCACAAGGGAGCAGAACAGAAATGAAGCAGGCCTGATTGATATTCACAGAACTTGAACAAGTCAGATATCTTCTGGACAAAGTTTTATAGTCAAGTGACACAATGTATAGAGGAGTCAAGATGAGGCTTTTTAAGACCAAAAACATAGTGGTGGTATCATCATGCTGTTGGACTGTGTTTGCACAGTGTTACACAAAATAGACGGACTAATACAGAAAAAGGATTACTGTATGTCCAAATTGTTCAACTTGACCTCAGAGCAACAATTATGAGGCTGAAACTTGAAATAGGTAGCATCATGCTGATGTTACAAAGTGGAGGGGCATGGTCATATTATGTAATCACCCACCCTGAATATATTAAATGAATATACTGTAGTCGCCAAAGATCAAAACATGAAGCCAAGTATCCAGACCTTGCTTAATATTTTTGGGTACATAAACCTTTCCAGTGGGGAAAATTCACTCACGTATTCATTACCTTTTCTTTGCACGTACAGCAACTGCTGAATCTTTCATGACCCGAAACCTATTGGATTAAGCTGATATTTGAGAGTCTGTCGCTCACCAGGCAGTATGTGTGCAGGGAAAAATGTCAGAGACAAACTCCCCCCCTCATCCTGACAAATGACGAGAGAAGCCCTCTGCGTGTCTCCGAGTGTCCATGAGGGATTTCAGGCTGCATTCCAATAGGTTTCAGACCACTTGTTTTTAAAAAAGAAAATAAGAATAATATGAATTTGATTTTATTTGGGAAAATGCAAGATGTGTGAACCCTAAATAGGGCTAAATTTACTTACACGATGAGATTACTTAAAAAAACAAAAAGTATACATTTAAGTTTTTAACAGGCTGAAATAATGGAAAATATCATGTAAGGGGCATCTGGTGCACTTATACTAATCTGAGAGGAATGGTTGGAGGGGAACGACTGACAAGGAAGGTTTGAAGAGACGGCTTCAAAGAGTGCAGCTATATAAAACTGGTTAATGCAGTGGAGACATGAAGGTCAACGCTTTTTTTCACTGTAACGGAGCATAAGTTACAGAGCCCATAATCGCAAACCAGACGACCATAACAAATCACAGCGAGAAGCTTTCCCCCCCAGGCCTTGTTCCCCCGATTTTAAATTAATTCTCCTCCAGCGCACCTCCACACACCCTCTATCTTTGATGTACACGAGACAGAAACAGGATGTAATATCTCCAAACTTCCTTAGCCATGTGTGCGGACAACAAGAGACGTGATATCGCCCCCCCGAAGGCTGCTCCGCCTGTTTGACCTGATCGAGTCTTTATGTTGACGTCGGACGGCAACAACCGCTAAACTCGTGGTTCTGTTGTCGTGATTGCTGAAGCACATCCAGACGACGTCTCGCAGAAATAAGCAGTTTCTATTTTCTGCTCAGGCTTATTGGAACAACAGTACCACGATGTCAGAAAGATGAGGGGTGGGGAGAGGGCAGGGGAAAACGTGCACGGTGTTGTAAATTGATTTTACAGAGCAGACGTGTGTGCAGCAGTTCCATAATAAGTGCAAACAGGCCCGGGTACTTACATCTGGTCTGAGGCTGGCTGCACGTTTATACTGCCGCTCTGCTGCTTCATTTAGATTGGCCTGTCTGAGGAGGAAGAAGAACACAGATTTTCAAAAACACCCGTAACCCCGGCCTTATGTTATTTTGTAGGATTCATGCATTACTTGTCACGCAAACAACACACAGTATTACCTATTTTCTTCTGCTCTACGGTGTGCAACTTAATTAGAGTTGGTCAAAATTTATTCCTATTGCTATTCTGAAAGCAAAACAGCAGCCAGAAAATGCATACTGGTTATAATCTACATAAGAATCCTTTTATTTTTAAATCAAGCTAACGGATCTCTCGTGCTCATTGAGCTACTGCACATTCTGTCATGTTACAGTTGGAAATCTTGATGTACAGGTATTTTATTGGAATTTGCAACAACAAAAGTACTGCTTACTTGAAAAGTGGAAGGTAAATTATACTTTCCTTGAATCATTGTAGCGCCATATTTCACTGTGATTCCTTTGCACTACTTTTTGCACATCTACAGATAATAACTGCTGAATTTAGGACTGAGCCATCCTGACAAATGAATATGCTTTCATCTAAATTATTCTGCAGCTCTGCAACTGTGTTAAAGCCTCAAGCTCAAGTCTTTTTTGTTTTCAAAAATCCACCCTGTGTTTAGCTTCATTCATCCCAACAACTCTGAGTTACATGAGATAAACATTGTTGCTATATCGATTTCATAAATCTAAGAAACAGAATGAATACATCTGAGATATGACACAGGGTGTTTTTCTGGAGCTTATTTCTCCTCTGGTACACCGCGAACCTTTTCAGCGTATGCTCTTCAGGCAGAAACTGGGATTATCTTCCTCCTCTCTTTATGCCCTAAAGTTGATCAAACTGAGGTGATTTATAGATGACTCAGTTCTTAGCTTCAGTCAACTTGCTTCATGCATTGAATTACTCACTGCAGCCTGCAGACTACGTACAGCGCATTACGAGAACATGTTTGTGACACACAAACATGCTGCTTGGGACACCTCCACCCGCAAAAAAATGGCAAAAGACTTCGCAAAAATGTGTTAATCATTAAAGATTTATCAATAAAGTAGGTTAATTAACAAAAGAGAAGATTTATTTATTTGAATAACATTTACAAGTTCAATATTTATCAATACAAAGCCTGTACAGGGTATCCCTTGCCAGTCACCCAGCTTTTATAAACTTATTCACTTAGTGGGCTTCCAAAGGCCACAAAAAATCTGAATATGAACGTGTGGATAGATAGAAACTGCTAAATAAAATGTGTAATTCTCTAAATATTGACCTTAACATAGAAGTGATATGTTATGAAGCTGATAAATAGTTTTAGCTTCAATAAAGTGATCAGAAAATTGCCTTCATGGACTTCAGTAATGTAGATTATGATGAAATAAAGCATTAAGCGCTTTGTGTTGCAACACTTGCTAATAACACTGGAGTTGGTCAGCATTCACTCTGATCCCACAGATGTAAGGAGGCGAGTGAAGCCAAAAGGCCTTGAAACATCAGTGAGTCCTCCCTCACATGTCACAGCCGGATACATTAGTCTGCAACAGTTCATGCGCTCCATACGTAGAAAAACATGCAAAGAATACACAAAGAGTTTGCTTCGCCAAAACTAATAATCCTTCCTGGCAATGCAATTTATATTCATAAAGCTGCGACATAAGCAAAACATGGCTTCAGCTTCTTGAGTTCGCTTGGGTTCAAACTCTCAATGTTTTTGCCTCTTCCCTCTGTTTTGTTTTGGGGAAATGCTAGAAACCTTAAAAGAGCACATAGACTCAGGAAGGCTGAAGTAAACACATCCATCTGAAATAATTTTTCACTCTAGGAAATGTTCCATATTAGTGTGCAATCTGATTTATATCTCTGGAAAAGAAGACGATTTTTTTGCACATGAATAACAAACGTTTTTTGTTTTATATATATATATATATATATATATATATATATATATATATATATATATATATATATATATAGATATCAAATGAAACTCTCTAATAGTTATCGTCACCTGGGTTAGCAAAGATATGAGTCAGATGAACATTTTACCCCAGTCCTTACTTTCAATTTTAAAATGTTTTTTCATGCATGACACATTTCAAATCGTCCTCAGAAAGATCAAGCTCTGGGCTTTTCCTCTGCTTAGGACTTTCTGTTTCTGAGTTTTCAGCCACTTCTTTCCGCAAAGAAACCTGAAACCATGACACGTTCACCTCCTTGCTTCACAGTTGATATGAGTTTCTTTTCCCATGTTGTTGGTTTACGACACATGTCCTCTGTACTGGTCTAAAAAAAAGGGTAGTTTTAGACAAATCTGTACAAAGAACATTATTCCAGAAGCTCTGGTCTTCTTTCTGGGAAAGTTTCAGTCTTTGGACTCAAGTTTTCCTTCGAGATGAAAAGTTTTCCTTCTTGCACATTTCCCTTAAAAGTCTCTTTCTGACTGTACAGAAATGAACTTTCACATCATACAGCCAGATTCTGCTGGAGTCCCTTTGATGTTTTAGGGGTTTTGGAGACTTCTTTCAGAAATGACCGATTTCAACACTGTTTTCCAACAACCTAACAATGCTACAATCTTCTTTTTGAAGGTCTCAGACAGCTCCTTCGATCTTACAATAATGTGTCATAAAAACTTTGGCAGCACGCTAAAATATAGTTTATAACTAGACAAAACTCATTAAAATGAAAAGTAGTGATCTATGAGTCGCGTGCCACTGTGCTTCTTTTTAGCAGTTACAAGAATGGATAAATGTGGGGTGTTTTTCTTTATCCCTCAGCACTTTTACTGCATTTTAGAGAACATGTAAACCCGTTTCCACTGCTTTCGTTGTTCATTCGTATTGCTTGAATTTCTCATTTTAGTTCAAATATGTTATTAAGACATATCGGCTTTCGTTGGGCGTTCCAGTTTTGTTAACGACTTTGGACAAAAATCTGCACAAGCCAAGGCTTGCAGCTCATCTCCATGACGCGTGTTAGCGTTAACAGGTGTTTGTCACATCATTAAACCCTAATCACTTTGGATTGATGTCATGAAGCCTCGCGGCTGAAAGGACCAGTCAGTCGGATCACGGCAGGCTAATCTGTCATCCAGATATGCTCCCGTGCTTTCAGCGGCAAACCACAGCCAAGCTGCGAGAATGTCGACTTGTTACAAATCCTCTGCGCCGGTGCTCTGAGAGGGGATGCAGGCAGGCAGTAATGACTTCAGCAGATATGTCGAGCAGAAAAGAATTAAGGCTCATCATTCCAATATTCCATTGAGCTATGGAGATGCTGGGAGAGGGAGGTTGTGTGAAGTCCCTTTTGACACTCTTTAGGATTTATAAGTTGCCTGCAGATGCGCTTGCCAGACTTATGAAGGAAAACTCTCCAGCGGCTCTCTTTATAAGCCCCGGGGTAAAACCTCATTAAGACAGACTGAAGCTGCATGGATCTTTACAGCCTATGTTTATCGTATGACTTTTATTTTTAAATGACACCATAAAAACACAGCGATGGAATTAAACCATAAATGCCAAAGGAGCTGGCAACAGATGATTCCAAGGCATTTCTGGAAGCATGTTGCCATTCATCGAGGGTGGGGAAGCCCCCGTTGTTTGAATGTTTCTGTTTACAAGCAGCTGCAGCCGACCTGAGCATGTGAGCAGCGTTGAAGACCACGTCGAATTCGTCCATGTCCAGCTCGGCAGCTCTCTCAGCCATCTCCGCCGCTTCTTTAGGGCGAGACTGCTCCAACAGGAACTGACCTGGAGGTGAACAAATGATTTCTTTTGTTTCTATTCAGCCTTAGTCAGCATGGTGTCAACAGAACAGAGGGTAGACTTAAAAAATATAGAAGAAATCATCGAAGAATATGAGTACAACCCATAACTAAGATCGTGGTTCCTTGATGATGGTTTACTTTTAAAGGTGTCTCCAATATGCTACCCTAAACCTAACACCTATAATTTAATTACACCGAATCCTTGATATGCCTTTGTCTGTTTGTCGAGTGCATTTCAGCTGCAGTACTGTTCAAGAATATGCATTTTAAAAGGCTTTTTCTCCTTTATTGCAGCCATTAGGTTCATATCATAATTCTAAAAAAATTCTATATTCTGAAAAGCTGCCAGGCATCACATTTTCCTGACCAAATCTACTTAAACAGACATTTTTATAGACAACTTTTACCATATCAGTACATTTTTTGTAATCTTGCCGACAAAAAAAAATTATAAAAAATAGCAGAAGACAGTTAAAAATGTCCCCAAATTCAGACAAATAAGTATGGTAACTGAGTCAAAATGTTTGATAAACTTTGTTAAAAATGACAAAGAATTAGGAAAAACAAAGAAGAGAGCTATTTTGCTGAATACAGTATGAACAGCTTTTGCTCACACCACTGCTAATTTCCTCCAAAAACAGTATAGCTTTGTCATTAAGAGCATAACATGCGCTAATATAAGCTCAACAGTTATGAGGTTTAAAGCTTCTTTCAGCTAGCGAGCAAAAAGAACCTCTTTTTCTGAAAGCGTGTGGGATTTTTCTTTGAATTACTTTTCTTCGGGGGGGAGGCTTTCAATTACCATTTCATATCATGCTGCTTTGGTGTGATGGGAGTTACTTGTCAAAGTAAACCAAAAAAGGGGGAGGGGGAGCTTTTGGAGACGGACCCCAGATGATTGGCAACTTTGAAGGACAGGAAGAGAAAAAAAACGAGAGACACGACTGAAAATGTGGGGCTGTGATTGCTTTGTTCGCTGTGGTTCCAGAATAAAGATGAGATGGAGGTAATTCATGAGCTCTCCTGGGGGAGTCTCGCCACCTGGTGAGGCTTTCACAAAGTGCCCGTAAAATATCAGTGGAGCCTGACGACAGATGTTGCCAAATAAAAGAGGACAGGGATGTGCGGAGGCTCAGATGAGGTTTCTTGCTTTGGCTTCTGAGTGGATTTGAACGAAAGCGGCCCACACTGGGTCATGTAGGGGGTTATTTAATGTGTTGCATGGCACAGTGACCGGAGAGAGGAGATTTTGTCTGCAGCATTCGAGTGCACTTCCACGTGCACGTCCGCATTTTTATCTTTTGAGGGACTCTGTGGACTGATATCGTCACTCCCTTACAAACTCATACTTGAGGCTCATCCAGCAAATCCATGATAACTGCAGCAGACAGACTGCAGATAAAGAAATGAAACAGCCCACAAAAAAACAGCACCTTTAGCAAGAGACTACAAGATAATGGTGAAAAAAATAAATAAGATACAGAGAGAAAGAGCGTGAGGGCTTCAGAGCAGGAAACGACTCGCTCCAAAGACAGCAACAGACCTCCTGCTGCCGACCAAGCTAAACGAAAAGATATGAGATGAGGGAAAGAAGCAGGAGGGACAATAGGAGATAAGGAAGTGGAGAAAGAGGGCATTGCACAACGGGGCTTTCAGCATGAGGACGGTTTTCATTTCCTCTGAATATCCTGGAGACATTAATGTGGAGCACCAAAGGAGGCTGATTCTCCAGGCTGGAATGAAACAGAAGCGGAGGGGCAACACCGTGCCATGTTTTTCTGTCTGTAACGTACAGTGAACACTGTACCTCGACAGGAGCCCGCGCTGCCTGCAAAATGTCAAACGGCTCACACTTTAATAGCTGCGAGCATCAACTTAGAGTATTTTGTGTTGTTAGCTGTAAAGGGGCTGCAGATAAACCTTGAATTCAATCAATGACAGGCCCTGGCCCGAAGGAGAATGGGACACAGAATCCCTCTACTCCTGTTAGATTGTAATCCAACTTCCTCTTCAAAAGCGGGGAAAAATGTCACTCTTTTAATCCGCATTTTAATTCAGTTTGCTTTTATTAGCTTGCATGTTCAAATCAAAGAAGGGCATGTCAATTTATAGCCAGGATGTGACCACTAAACTCATCTCAGAGAGCACATTTAAAGAGTGAAAATCCAAACAAACAAATCCTCCTTTTCATTCATTGCTTGTCAACTGTAGATCACAACAAAAAAGCCTTTAACAAATTGGAAATTTCTAGGCTCAGTTTCATTGGAGGGACTTACAGACAGAATGAAATCATCAGTGATCAGATAGAGCCAAAGCCCCAAGAAAATCATGACATTTTGTAGCTATCAGGGTTAGTCTACAAATAACGGAACAAAATGTTAAATCTGGAAAAAAAGTGTAATGACTTTTAATATATTTTAAAACAATAGCCTTTAACATATAGAAATCTCCTGACTTTAGGTTTGTTCATCACATTAAAAACAATGTGCTGTCAACTAATGAGAAAACTGCAAAGATATTTTTGGAAGTGTGATGAGCGACAGATCTTCTTTTGAACCTCTTTTTGAAAAGAGGTTCACTGTGCCTATTAATAAATGTTTTCTGTTTCTTACCATAGTGCATGTAACAGTTTCCTTTAGTTGGATCGAGCTGAATTGCTCTCATGTAGTATTTCTCTGCTTCGGTTTTCTCCCCCTGAAAGAGAAACGCAGACAAGTTACGGCGAGTAATTAAGCTTAGATGTTTCCGTTTCGGTATAATCAGGAGGAAGATGGAGCAAAACATATATTACATTTCATATTTGTGCATATTTTGTGTAATTAGACTGATTTCCTGGTGGTGGGGTGGAGCATAAATGATCAGGATTCTATCAAAACCATTAATTATTATGTAATTTAGTTCTAATTGTGCATTTTTAGCAACTGTTTAAAAACAAAATCTGTTTACAAGTGTGGAGCAGCATTGAAACTGAGAGCAAAAAAAGCTTCCTCTGCAGCACTTCTGGTTCATGCTTCAGCACTGATTGCTTCCATATTGCCAGTGGGGTTGCCATTCAATAGGAAATGAGAGGGCCGTCCATATTAACATTGCCTCATTAGCTTCCTCCCGTGTCTGAACTTGGTCTAAATGAATGAGGAGGAATATTAGCCTATTTCACAATTCCTTTGGCTGCTTTCTCTAAATTTCTCCTCCAACTGTCTATGAAAACCGAAGGTCGTCCTTCGGGATATTTTCCGAAATGTTTCAGGTTTGTGTGAAAGGAGAAAGTAAGCTTTTTTTAATGACAATTTCTGGGAATTTGGTGATAAATTCGTTAGGTTAACAAATGTATTTGTAAGTAGACAAATGGCCCAAATTGTTGTTTATTTTATCCACTGTGGACAAGGAAGAGATTGCAGCATCTGAATTCAATGATTAAGTAGGGCATCTCAATAACTTCATCATTTATATCTTTCATTAGCTTAATGCTGGCTGAACAAATTTTTTTTTAAACTGCTCACCTTACATGGACCCCAAAATATCAGAACTCGAGTGTGACATTAGACATCCTGACCTCGGCAAAAACGATTCTGTGTGTTACAGTCTCATTCCTAACAAAGTCGTACTCTTGGAAATCCTGTCCAGGGGCGCAAAAGTTCAGGTCGAACTTTCCCAACACTAATAGTGTCATTGATTGACGGAGAGTTTACAGCCAAAGCTGAAGTGATTTAATAAGGAAATGGAGTAATTCCATTATAAGCCTGTCATCTGGTGTTTTATTGAGGATTCATCCATCCTCTTGTTTCTCATTCAGCGTAGCGGAGGAGGTGGATGTGTGTTGGGATTTTCCTTGATTCTGTCACCCCGAGTCCCAGAAAGCCAAGCAGATGTCCGGCCACTCGAGGCGACACATGTGTAAGTACAAGTTTTCATTATCCTCAGATTTCAGCTAACAACGGAGCTGTGGGGTCGAGGCCTGAAAGATCACAGCTGCAGTCTGTGCACAGCCTCAGAGGTTTGTCGCGTCTTCAACTCTGCACCTAGGGCTGAGGAAGGAAGGAGGTCGTGCATCTTTGGGGGGTCGGGGGGGGGGGTTGCAAAGGGCAAACAGCTCATTTCCCCCAATCTAAACCCAGCTCAGCTGTGAACACATCTGTCGTCACGTCTGCTTTTGTTGTCGTAGCGTGGCAGAGAAGCTGGAAGCTGAGGAAATGAGATCTTTTTTCTGCACAGCATAACATTACCGCTCCAAGTTTGGCTATTTTGTCTGGGATATTTCTTAACAAACAATGTTGCAAAAATAACACTAGGAACATATTCAGTTACAAATAAACATTCCTTATCTGGACTCTCTTAACTCCCAAAGAAATTTCAACGTACAATTATCCAGTTCTAACAAAGCAGTTTGTTAAAGTAACAGACCCTTGGACTTATTAACCACTGGAATGATCATAATGTTTAGTCCATCTGTATTGCTGGTGTACGTTTGTGTGTCTGCAAAGGGACATACAATGATTGACAATAGTTTGCCGTAGGTGAGGTGGGCAGGGATGTGGTCAGGCTTGGCTTTGAGGGACTCTCTGTACCAGTAACCAGCCTCCTCCAGCCTGTTCAGCCGCATATAGGCCTCTCCTGAAACACATCACACACCAGGGCATACAGTTAGCATTTTAAGTGTGATATTAACTTAAATATTAGTTATAGAAGTAAAAAAAAGAAAAACTTTTAAAAAGTAATTTTTAGAAGATGGAAGTGGTTTTTGGGCATCTTACATGTTCACTCAATATGCTTAGTTCCCTGATCCTTACCATAAAACTACCCCGTTTAAGAATAATACTCCACAATTTCTAGCATTAACATTTTTGTACACAAATCCAAAGAATCTGCAGTAAGGGATGGATCCCAAGAAAGATACGAGTTGGTGCCTGTGACAACAAAACCAGTTAAATGACATCAAGTTTTGAAAAAGTATCCGTATCGTTGTACTAATATAAATACTGTCGCTCCCTAAAACCTTCAAACCACCTGACTAAACATTCTCCTTAATCCTTCTCTACTCTGTCCCAGGAATTTAATTCCCATGAAATCTCAACTATGTCATCATGATGAGCTTTGAGTAATGTAATTAGTGTTAGAATAACACAGAAGGGGAAGCGAGGTTTAACACAGGTCTTCCTAAATCATCATCTAAGGGAAGAAAAAAAAGTGCGTCCACATATTTGAATCGGCATTGAGTCTAGTCGATTTGTTTCACTGTATGTTTTAATGCTATAGCACACATGAACTGGAGCAGTTCCACCTTAAATTGATGCACTTGCATCACAGTGAGTTCTCATTTAAAAGCAGTGATCCCTGTTGTAGTCGATGTGCAATTTCAACCCTTTCCACAGCAGACTGCAAACAAAGACTCCACATTTAAAGGGATCCGACTGTAACTCACCCATCATGTTGAAAAGGCTGTGTGGTGCAAACTGTTTTGGCATTTTCTGCACTGCTTCTTTATAAATATACAGAGCCTCCTGCAGCACAAGGGGGAGAAAATAAAAGCAATTTAAAAGCTGAGACTTCATTTTGCATGACGCAAAATGATTTTTGTTTTTAGCAGTTTTGCTTCTAGTCTTTTCCGTGCCATTGAATACAAACGCGTCAACAAGACTAACCTCCTGCTGGCCGTGCTCATGAAGCAGCTTCCCCAGGTTGTACAGGCAGCTGGTGACTGAGCTCTTGTGGGCGTGAGGATCCTTCAGGTTTTCATCTGGAATGTCAGCACAAGTGAGGAAGGTGCGCTTGGCCTCTTCCAGGTTGCCCTGGTTCATGAGGATTATTCCTGTGTTCAAGTAAGCCGCTGCGGGTAAATATCAAGAGACCACAATGATTTCTGAAACAAACCACCAGAACGTTCTTTAAAATGAACCAACTTATCCGTTGCTAGGAAAAAGTAAAGAAAGCATGTTTTTCCTGATTTCCTGAGTGCTTTTCTCAAACACAGCCCTCTATATAAGTTATACAAATTCTAAAAGCAAGTGCAGCAAAGCACAATAAAATCATTTTTAAAAATGCCCATGCAATCAGAAAGTGAAGTATCGTGGATAAAAGCAATAATATGGTGACAGAGAGGAAAGGAAGAGATCAAAAAGCTGATTAAATAAATATAGGAAAAGTGGGGAATAGAAATGCAATCAGCTGGAAGAGATAAAGCTCTCAAAGATTCAAAGGTAATTCATCACACTGAGTGTGCTGAAGGGAATTTTCTCTTTTTATTTAACGTCGCCCTTGGTAAAGTAAAAGACAAACGATAATCTCACATGTGAGCACTGGGGTGTGAGATTGAATGTTATCACTCCTCCGTCAAGCTGAATGAGGGCTTTTAAATCACGCCGTGGCCACAAAGTGACCGATTCAACTATAAACTGGAGAATTACGGAATTTCACAAGAGATTATTGGCTGGCATGTAATCAATCCTGACAAATCCAAACTAAACGGGAGGGAGGCAATTTATCGATGATCGCCCTTTCCTTGTATGTTTTCAGACTCGGCTTACATGCCAAAGTTGGTCGACTCCCAATGGCGAGCTTGTAATACTGCAGCGCCTCAGAGAAACGTTCGTTCTCCTGCAGCAGCAAACCCCTGATGGAAAACAGAAAAGTATGAAAACTTTACATCGCTACAAACTGTTTCACAAGTTTTCTCCAATTTAATTGACAGTTTCTAAAAAAAGATGAGTGGAACTTTGGAAGCAAAATATTCGCAAAGATCATAACAGTACAATAAATCCTAACATCTATCATGCACAAACAGCTTCTCTATCTGCTTTTTGTTGAATTGGAAGCTTATTGATGCCCACAACTTTAGAGGAGAAGAGAGACGGGAGCAGAACAACGTTGATGTGTCGGGTGGTTCGGCACCTTTGACGCCTGCTGGATAAGAAATTGTTTCGTGTTCTCCCACAGGCTCTGCAAACACGACTGATCAAATCAGGAGCAGAAGGTACAAAGAGCCTCGAGGGACACACCAAAGTTATTTCCTGTCTGTCACACTCTTGCTGTGTGTCTCGCCAGCTCTATTACTGCTGCACTGGATCTATTTTAGTCTGCAGCCTCTAAGTTCTTTCTGCTTTCTTTTATTCTGCAGTTCTTGGTCTGATGCTGCCACATCCTCACAGAATCAGAGCTTATTTGTGTCAAGACTCTGCTAAGAGAGGAGGGGTGACATTTTCTGAACACTCACAGGTTATACAGCATGTCAGCCATGTTCCCTCGGTAGTGAAGAGCATTTCGGTATGCCTTCTCCGCCTCCGCCATCTTGCCCTGGTTCTTCAGTACGTTTCCCAGGTTTCCCCAGGCTACAGGAGACATATGTCAATCAACGCTCACAAAATGGGAAAACAAACTCTTGGTCTTTGCTGAAAAATTTCCAACTTTAGATTGGACTCATTTACACTGCCTTGCAGTGCTTCTCATGTCCTGTAAAACACTTCATGCCTTGTCATTCACGTAATTTCAATGGATTTTATATGATAGATCAACACAAAGTAGTGTGAATTGAAAGGGAAACATACACAAATTTCTGCTATAAGCCATATTAGGTCAAAGCAAACATGCAGCAGAAAGGGTTCTGCTCAGATGAGACTACGGTGTAACATTTTAGCGTACATTCAAAACATTGTGTGCCACAGAGCTAACTCTGAACATCACCATCCACAAGGTGAAAAGGTCGGTCCATCGGGTGGACGCATTTTTGCTTCTACTTCCAAATTATGCACAACTTTGTGCTAGTCTTCATAATGAAGTCCCAATAAAATACAAGTAGATTTGTGATTGCAGTGGTACAGAATGTGAAAATGTTAAAGGGACATAAACATTTTTGTAAGGTACTTCACACATACAGGGTTAGCAGATATCCTGATAACTGAAGACCTTCTCACCTTTTGCAGGGTTCACATGGATCCCAGACTTGTAAAGATTTTCTTCGTTGCTCCAGTCTTTGTTCCTTTGAACTGTTTTGAGCCCGTTCAGTAGCACGAGTCCGATGCAAAGACACAATATTGCAGCCTTGCAGGCTCTTGTCCTCAGTCTAACATACAACATTCGTGCACCTGTCGCAACTAGTATGCAATAGCCTATGCTGGGGATGTAAAGTACCCTCTCTGCAATCACAAAACCCACATAAAAGAATAAGTTGGTGGCCGGGATGAAAGGCAATGCTAGGATTCCCAATGAAAACACAACTAAGCTTTCTGTGGGGGGCAGGGATGTGTGGGAGTAACAGCGGTGAGGTACAGCAGACCCATTGAGAGTGGGTTTTGGCAGAGCCGTGATTTGGTTTGAGTCAGGGGCATGGTAACCATTCCCATTCGTGACCGATTTTCCATTTGTTAGATGGGATTTCCCGTTGGTCTCCTTCGCTGCGACAGTGGCACCGCGGAAGCCGAACAAAGCCAGGAGGATCAACCCGCAGTAAAAGGCAGCAGTGTGAAGGTTCCTCCAGTCGGCCAAGGACCTGACCAAGGGCACGGCGTCCATGGACCAGTCAAAGCTGAGCTTGTCTGGGCAGAGCAGGAGCCAGCCATTGGCAGCAGGCAAGTGGAGGAATGTTAGCGTTCGAGTGAGAAAATGTGGAGAGTCGGCTGCTGGGTTGTCTGAGTTGGAGAAGTTTGGAGGCTTGTTCCCCATCCAGTAGAGGCGAACTGACAGCAAAATTACTCCCCAGCAGGCCAGCGTGCAGAGACTCAGCAAAACACTTAGGTTCTTTTTCTGAAAGAGAAACGAAAAGGCGAAACAACTAAATAAATATGGGAAAGGAAATACATTTTCTTGGAGCACACCCACACATATTTTTATATACACTCTTGGTTTAGGTCAAAACTTGAAAAAGAGGCATGAATCACGTTATCATGTGCTTGTAAATGTATAAGCTGGGTAAGAAATCCATTTCTTTGTGCAACTCTAGAGAACTCTTAGTTCCTCAATCCACTGCTATAGTAAAAAAAAAAGTATAAAACCTAATGAAATGTTTTTGTTTGCTTCCTCCCTCTAATCACCCTCATGGGAAAATAATATGTTCTTTGTAACAATGGGATACTCTGACGTTAAAGTTGTCAGAGAAAATACCGCCCTGTTGACATGGGAATGGCGACAAACCCGAACTGTTGAAAGACGCTCTTGGACAGCCGTGCACCGCAGCGATTAGCACTTTGGTAAGGAGCAACGTGAGCCACTATTTAATGGAATAATCATTTTTAAATTGAGTATGCGTGTACTCAGTGCAGGAAAAGATTATTGCGTTTTAGATTGGCCTTGCCAATAAATTCCTTACAGTCAGCAAGGTTTTACTACCCATAACGAGGGGGAAAATCCCAAAGTACTCAAAACAGAAAGGAGAAAAGTGTCAAAACACTTTAATAACTTTCCACATATTAGTAATTTACACTCCCCCCAGTTCTCACCTAGTTGTGCTCGAACTGCATGCACGGGAGGATTTTTTTCCCCAAAGCCTTATTAGTGTTGCCTGCCAGCATTACTGTAAATGTGACGTGTAATGAGCTTACTTTGTGCAGGTGTGTAGTTGGAGTTTACATCTCATACTAGTGACATACTACCACGTCACAACCCAGGAATTAATCACTACCTAAACATTTTGTACCTGAAAGTTTCAGATACTAGCTTCCAATTTACTGAAGTCAACTTTCTGTTGATAATAAAAAAAAATGAGAAAGAATCGTAATTGCTTAAACTACATTCAAAATCAAATGCAGAACTCATGAAAGGCTCCATAACAAACTAGGTTTCTGTTTCTACAATCCGGGTGTAAACAATGTTTTCCTATAGAGTGTTTAAATTATTCATGTCTTATCTGCCTGCTTCGTCTTGAGCACCTGAAGTGTTGCCACACCAATAATCTGAAAGCGGTGGTGGGGTTTCTTCAGTGCTTAATGCTATGCTTCCTGCAACTAGATAGATTCATCCTTATATGAAATATTGTGACATTTTAAAATCCCAAGATCTCGTGTCGAGATGCATCATTTCACTCAAAGGATGGAAAAAAAAACAGAAGAAGTTATTTTTAATTCAAGCAAAAACAAATGAGATGGGAAAACCTGGAGAACCCCTGTTGCAAAAGTAATTCCTATTCATGATCCATCCCACCAAGGGGCCGGAATAAAAGACATTATAAAAGATGGTGATTACAGCCATGCTGCTAGCTTTCTACTTTTATAGCCTATTTATTTTATTTCCAAGCCTGAATGTACTGTAAACTCTGCTTGAACCTGTCTTTGGGGAACTAGTGCTGTGGGTATGTGCACTCAAATGAAATCTCATATATTACTAGAGATGTTTATTTTATTTATTTTTTTACCACAACCTAGATAGGAGACATTTTTATTAAGTACGTCTGTCCTATTCTCAGCTGTGGGTCAGAATCAGGACCATATCTTGACCACTCAGCTGGTTAATTCATTCAGGGCAGTTTGCCACTTGGGAAATTTCTCTTCTTTGATTCCCACTCCTCTGATAATAGTCAATTCTAATCACACTAATCAAGTTTAGAATAAATTTCTAATTTCTTCTAAACCGTATTCTTATTATCCAGAGTTCACCTCAACCCTCATTCCTCCACCTCATCCATCCATCATCCATGGGGTTTTTCATGCTGCTCATTCTATTTATTCCACTCTCCCTCAATCTTTTCTACTTACTTCATCCTTTAAACCAACCTCTTCTCATCTCATTCATCCTCATCAATCGTTCTTAATTCGTCTCACCCCATTTATCCCGTTCGATCCTCATTCTTCCTACTGTTCTCTCTTCTTAACCCTTTTGCCCTCAAGTCATCTTCATCACCACTCATTTAAGAGCCTTCTCATCTCTCATCATGCCCAATGCCCGGTCCTATCATCTAATCCTTACCTCATTCATCTCCGCCCAGCTCATCCTTCTCAGATTTCATATGTAGCCCTTGCTCATCTTGTCCATCATTCTTAACCCTTTCTTCTTACTCATCCCTCATTCCTAGCGTAGGAGTAAAGAAGTATTACGCTGTTTTCCAGTCCGCATGCTTAAGCAAGCTTAAATGTGTATGGTGACAGAAACCATAAGAGGTCAAGCAGACTTACTTGACCTACTGGTGTCTGTTTAACTGTTTTTCGTAATATGTCTGTTTCTAGAAGTTCAACATTCTGAACATAAAAATGACAATGGAAAGACATTGGATATTTACATTGACACTCTACTGTACAACAGCAGGAAGAAAGAGTGTCTTGTGCACAAAAGGGTGGATGCATTTATTGATGGATGAGCCCATATTCTTAGTCAATAGAGGAAACTGAGGAATCCAATTTTGCTTTGTACTGAAAGATAAGCCAATTCCAGCAGGAGAGTCATTTGTGGTATTTAGTCCAATGAGGTCCGTGCAGCGTCTCGCTGCCTTGTCAATTTCTAAATTGCTCTTTAATTGACTTTCAAACGGATTGCGACCCAACAAACTCAGCAAAAACAGTGAGGATATTTACAGCTAACTTTAATCAAGCTTTCTAATTAACTCAGTGTAGATGCAACAGGCCAATAAAGCAAAAAGACATTTCTGTTAACAATTGTAACCATTGGTGTTAAAGTTCTGAGTAACATTGCATCTCTGTTGTAGAATCTATAGACTAAATGTCATGTTCTTCCATTTTGTTTAGTTTTTTTAATCATACCTAAACCAATATTGTCTTTTGAATTAGGTTTTATTTTCTTACTCTTTTTTATTTATAATACACAGAGCAGTCTTTTAGTTTTATCCTCTTGTTTTGAAGTTGTTTAGCTTTCCGATAGTTTTTGTTCTCCTGGTTTATGTCAGAAAGTACAGAAAGAATGGTGAAAATGAAGAACAATTATATTTGGAAAATGTATTTTTTTTTTTTTAAGTTTGACTAGGGATTTACTTTCAGACTCCAGGCTCCATATTGGATCAATTAACATGTTCAAGCCCATAAAACTGCTTCGCATCTCACAATTTTTTTAATTAATTTTGCTGTATGGCCCATTAAAATGATTATCCTCTCAACAATCTTTCTTTCATTTGCCTGGTCTGTTTTGCGCTCAGTTTTTAGAAACCAACAGCGTGGGGCTCCACTTTTATCTCCGAACTCTGCTAGTCATTATTCTCTCTCACTTTATTGATCCCAGAAGTGTGTGGTCTGCCTGTTGACACCGTACTCTGGGGAAGGTTTCAAACTTGTCAGAGGAAACAGCAAGCCATGTCTGACTTCATACAAGCGCCATCTGAAATGGCTGCGGACTGACGCAACGCAGCGGGGAGGCAATCTTTCTGTTTTCTTGTTCGAGGCACATCCAATATAAACCGCTCATAACTCCTTCAAGTAAAAATCACAGAGTGCTCTTTCAAACTCCTTATTCATAAAGTTCAAAATGAGGAACTTGTTCTTTGTTAATAAGAAACCTTAAAGCAGAGAGCAAGTGACTTGCACGTGAAAAATGTTTTCAGTGCTTCCGAGATAGTTCCTGCATGCACACACATTTGGGGCCTTGCCAGTGATACTTTTAGTTATGATGAAAGACACCATGAGGGTTGCATCAGTTTGATGTTTCCTGGATTATGCTGACTTGGCAGGAGTCTTCCAAGTCATAAAACAACGGCGCGATTGCTGCTGAAATGGGAAGAAGTATGCAGAGTATATTGTAGTTATCCTAATGAAAGATGTGTTGCTGATGGCAGGGGTTGGGTCACAGTTTGAAATGATGCTCAACATAATTTTGGAGCACAGTCACAGAGGCGCAGAGAGAAGCAAACTTGACTATAAAAGTAAAGAAATTTGTGTTTGCTGATTTTTGTTTTTATATGGTGTAACATGCAGAAAAATGCTTTTGTGTATTGAGCAGAGTTGTGTGTGTTGGTTGCAACCCAGGACAAAAATGTAGAGAAACACATTAAAGACATCACAAATTAAATGTGTTGGGTTTGTAAAGGAGTTGATTTCTGGGAGTTATATTTAAAACATTATGTGGGGTTAGCATGAATGTGGTCTCAGACCAGATGTCGATATGATCGTCTACGGAACTGTTGGGTATAATTTAGCAAAAATGTTAAAAATTTTGATTTGTGTCTCTTTTATGTAAACTCAAAGGATTTGGGTCTATTGTAGTTTACAAAACCTCTAATAATAGAACTGATTTTATTTTAGTTAGTTGGACCTCTTAAAGGATTTTCCACCAAAACAGTGCTGGTGCTCCATCCAGTTTTTAATTGGTTCTGTAAAAGAACTGGTTTGGCGACTTTTCAAAGCAGCAGGTCGATTCTCACAGGTTTTTACTGAGGACTATTAGAGCATGCGGAGGTGAGGATAAATGCATGCCACACTGTTTGGAATTTTTATTTGTCAAAATAATCAAAAATATTTCATTTTGTGTTCCACTTCACAACTACACACTACTTTGTCTTGGTTTTATCGCAAACCATTCCAGTAACACCCGTTTAAAGCTGACGTTGTAACATGGAAAAAAGTGAACTTCACTCTGTTGTGGCCCCAACAACGTAGAGTTCCAACTGCACCAAGAATTATGTGACAACATTGTACAGTGCAAGCATTAATTGATTCAGACTTGAAACACTCCCTGCTCCGTAGAGAACACAAACCGTGTTTTCCTTGCCTTCGCGAACGCTCGCTAAATAAGGACTATGCAGCAGGACTTGCAGCTGAGAACATCATTTCACAGCTGAATGCTTCTGCTGCAGGATAATTGGCCCGACATCCATCAAGCCGTCAGCTGGTTACGCTGAACTTAATCTGTGTGTCTGCAACGCTCATTGAGACAAATGAGAAAGGAGGAGTCTCTGATGCTTAAATTAAACTGGCAAAGACAATGTCAAATTCCTCCATTGCCTTCTGAAACATTAGAGGTCCAACTTTGTTGGGAAGATTGCGGCAGCGAAAGTCCGAAAAAAGGTGGATTATGTCCTTTTGATAAAACATTCATTATTCTCATTTTGAGTTTACGACTGTTAAACACATTACCTCATTTATGAAGCTATAATCACAGGTTGTTTTTTTTTTTTTTTTAGAGTAGGGATTAATTCAAATTCAAGCTCAGCATTTAAACACAGATTTTAAAATGAAATATATGTCACACGTGCCAAAGTTTAACACGCCAGACTTGGCAGAGACGTCATGGTTTTTCTTAACACCAACGAACCCAAAGCCCTGTTTAATGTCTGGAGCATCATTCATCAGCCTGTTTTTGTGCTATACTGAGAAACCAAAGCTGCCAAAAAAAAACAAAACAACCCAGACGTTATGTTCTCATTACGCCAGCAAACAGGGCACGTTTTGTTTTCTCAACAGACCGCAGTGATAACATCTCACCTTTATTCGCCGCCATCCGTCACTTTCTAACTTCCTCTCCCCGTTTTATCTTGTCTTATTTGAAATCTAATCTGTCTGTTTAGAGAGTAAACAGAGCGAGAACCGACGTTTTCATAGGCAGCACATCTGTTCTCCCTGCACTGCCGATGATTTGCGCTTCTTTTTCTGTTTCTCCACTGGAGCAGCGTCAGGATGTCATGTCTTGGGTTGTTTATTCTCCTGATTGCATTAAAAATGATCAAATATTTGAAGTTTCCATGCATGTTTGCTTTTAGTCTTGACTTGCATTTGAATGGCAGGATAGGAAACAGGTGAAAGCAAACAATCTATTCCCAAAGCGCTGTAAGGGGCACCGACTGACAAAGAAAAGATAAAGAAAAAGGAAATGAGTCCATAGTTTCCTTCTCTTCTGCTAAGTCTGTCTCTCCATACCCCTCTTCCTTTTGTTTTCCCATGCTTTCCCAGACATCTGGCTCATAATCAAGGAAACCATTGCTCCATGGCTGGCCTTAGCACGTAATGAGCTCCCTGCCAAGATAACTGGGACTCGGGCCGTTGAGGAGGGCACTGCCAGAGTGATAAATGACCCAGATGTGCTCACGGTGGTGTCGGATACACCAGGGGGTTGGCTGGAAGATCCAACAGGCTGGCACAAGGATGCAGCTCACAGCTACAGAACCGTGTCTAGCCAAACGATGAGGTTATTTCCAGTTGTACTGGGTCTTAAAATATACGAGAATAGATCATTTCTAAAAAGAGCTGTCAGTGACGGTTTTTCATATGGGTGATGTGGCTCACTCCCAGGGTGGCACAGCGGTATAGGTGGTATGCATGTTTGACAAAAATTTAAAAAATGAGGTTTAACTACATTACAACCAAACAAGTTAATTATCTGAGTGCCCATTCGATAGGAAGTGGGAAACCTGCTGTGTTTAAAGAATCTATTCTGCATTCAAACATCTCTATTTCAAACTCTCTAGTTGAATATTGGTTAATTATAGATCTATCTACCAAAAGAGGATGATCTGAATAGGGAGGAGCTCACACAGGATGCAGTTCAATCATGCAACCACGACTGAGCTCTACAGTTAAGATCTATTACATCATGACCTACCTGATTTCTCTGGGTGTGTTTTTTTTTAGTTGCCGTGACTTTGCTTTGTTTGCTGGACATAAAACCATATTCATTTAAACACGAGTTTTACAACTTGAGATTAAACAAGATTTCTCCAGATGGATTCATCCAGACCAGTATTGCCCTTTTGTTAAGCCTACATGCTTTGTTGGATTGAGCCTTTGTTGCTCCGTGTTCTTTAGTTGTTTATACGTCTAAGTTGGCAATTGTGAGATATATATCTATTTTTAGATGTCTAATATGTCCACATAGAACGGAAATATTATAAAACCTTCCATGGTGGTAGTACAAATGCAACTGTCGATTTTTTCCATATAGCACATTTAAAAACCACAAACCTGATTAAACAGCTTTACATATCAACTATCAGTGGTAGATGGTTTATGAAATTTCTTCAAGAAATATGGAAACAACTCTTTATTTTTTCATACCAGCTTTCACATTATGTTATTTTTTTTTCTACAAGGTTATGTAGATGGCAGTTAGTTGAAATCTGCAAATCAGGCCACACAATGGCCTTGAATTTGCTATATTTTAATGTCTTAAATTTTCCTCTGCTGGTCATGCATTCCACCACAGCTGTGGCTCAGAATGATTTGAAGGACAGGTGTTGCATCAAAAAATGTTCAAACCTGTTTTAAGTTTTAATGCAACGGATTGGCAGAAGTCCATAACTTGGAACGAAACTAGAAAACGTGCATCTAAAGATGATACATTTTCCTTGTCAGAAATGTATCTTGTAGTACATTCAGTGAAGCTACCCACATGTCTTCAACTGTTTCCCTCATTTCTCTATTTTTTTCTATTTATTTTTTTCTGCAACCTTACACAATTGGTGTTTAACCAGTTGAAATTTGCGTCACAAGGTGTCAGAACATCCTCCTTACTGGACCCTAAAAAGAAAATTTATTACAAAAGTTGGGCTTCTGAGCCTCCTTCATATTTATGATCCAATTTGTGATATTTTTATTTCACATTTTCCTTTGGATGCATCATTACTCATAAGTAGTTTTGCAGCACTGTGACTCAGTACGATTCAAAAGACAGGTGTGTTTGCTAAGGTTGAGTAGCGATGGTGCGTGCGTTCATGGGTGTGTGTGGGCGTGTGTGTGAGTACGGGGGGGAGGCAGTTGAATCATTTAGGCCAAACACAGAAAATAAAAATACACTGAAACAACTTTTTGATCCTTTGGATCCCTATAGGCGAATGAATGTGCGTAGCTTGGCCCTGAGTTATCAGTACTGGCAAGGTACAGTGAAGTCTCATTGAGGCAGGAGGTTTTTTTCAAGATGTTTGTGATAGGCTGCGAAATGAGGTTACTTATAGATATATCCAAAAGAGGAAAACACTAAAACAGGATTGTCTTGCTTTCCCATAGCCAGACTGCCCTTGCTCTGTAAACCCAAGGGGACTTTTTATCATGCTTTTTATTCGTTTTACGAGGGCCATACCCGTTGGCAACATAGACTTTTTCCCTAATCAAATGAGGAGTGGCTGCGTGTGAAGGCTTTACACTCAATCGCACATTTCTCTTATCAGATGAGTCACTGTGTCAAGGATGTCCTCCTCAAATTCCTTGAGTTTTGAAGGGAGGGGAATGAATCTCTGCAGAGCGCTCCTGCAGCAGAAGCACGTGGGCCGTGACTGTGTATTTTTGGAAGGCTTTACCCGACAAATGAGCCAAATAAAGCACCTGAGAGGCATGTGGTGTTGTTTGTCACTGTAATTCTTTTGTCACCTTAATATGAGAAAACGTCTCAGTGGAAGAAGACGTCTTCCTCTCCTCTTACCGTTTCCATGAAAGCGTATACAGTCTAAAGCTTAGATACAAATTTATGTTTCTGAGCCTAAATGTTTGTTTTCATGCAGCAAAATGAGGTTGTTGGTGGCAGCACCCTGAGGGCATAGAAAGCTTTGCTTTCATTAATTAAGTGGGGAAAATGAATGGGGTTTCAGGAAAAAAGAAGATGTGAAAGTACATTTTTAGAGGCTAGTGGGTTTAGCAAATTGGTGAAAGATAGTTTGTTTGATTTGTCTTTTGGTAACGTAGAAAAATTCTATACTTGAGGGGTTTAGCGCGATAAGGACCAAGTTTGGTTGCAATGCATTGGTAAGTACTGATTTTAATGCAATCACCATGTGAAATAGAGCCAAATCCATAGTTTGCATTCACATTTTGATGGCAACTTGCTGTTTTTTGTTACTGAAAGCAGAAGCCTCATGTATGACCTAGAGAAGCCAGGATAACTGAAACATCAAAAAAACCATAAGAAGAACCCAGAAGGGTTTACAAACTTCTAGTCGTTAAGGAAAAGTTTGATGTTTAAGAACCAGCTGTGGGTCAGCTCTCCTAATTACTCCTTCTCATTTTCACAAACACACAATTCAATTGCCCCACAAACAAAAGCAGCCAGAGTTCATTTACCTTCCCTAACAGGAGCAGCAGTGCCTGGCGAACGCGCAGCTTCTGGAACACAAAGAGGTCGTACACGGCCGACACAGCCAGCACAGTCACACCCTGCTCTTTCCACAACATGCTGGCAGCTGCACACCACAGGCTGCCCAGCATCCAGCCCCAGCATCTGGTAGCGGAGCCGCCGCCACATGTCCTCCTCTGAAAAGCCCTCCATTTGTCACCCCGTAATCCGCAGTGTCTCACATAGCAGAGGAGAGACAGCAGGAAAAACAAAGCGGCACCGACGTCCGCCCTGCCGACCACGCCGGCGACCGCTTCGGTGTGCGCCGGGTGAGAGGCAAAAAGGAGGCCGGCGAGGAGGCTCCACAAGCCCCTGCCGAGCAGCGAGTGACTGAGGGCCGTGACCAGGGCCGTGACCAGGCCGTGCAGCACGATGTTCAGCAAGTGGTAACCCCAAGGTCGCAGGCCGTGCAGGGTGTAGTTGAGGCGGAAGGAGAGGGTGCAGAGTGGGCGGAATGACTTGTGGCTGCCGCTGTGGGTGAGCAGCGTACCCCAGAAATCATCATACAGGATGTTGGTCCACGGCGTCTCTGGCAGAAGGTCCTGGTTCGTCTTGATGGCTCGACTGAGGAAGCAAAAGAAGGAGAACATTAAACGGGTCTGAAATGTTTTGGAAATGATTACCCCCTCCAATCTGCTTAAAGTTTACATCATGAGATGCCAGCACCACTGGTCAGGTGGCTAAAAATATTGGTTCCTTCACTTTTCCTTCTCTTGGAGGAAAGACAAATGTGATTAATTAGAAATATTTGCAGCTGCAATAAATATGGACAAAGGTATAACATTCTGTGCAACAACAATCTCTGTTTGCTCAGCATTTGTGCTAAATTACGTTTTCTTGAGTAATCAAAATAGCAATCAGTAGGTTTAATGTAGAATATGTCAGGTTGTGGATTGTTTTGGGTTTGATTCTAGTTTGATTACTGTTCTTTGATTGCTGTAGTTTCATTATTGGAGTAAATGTTTCTGCTTTACTTTAGTTCAGTCCTTTCTTAGTTCCTTATGTCCAGTTATTATTTGTTAATGTTCTATTCATTTTTCTAGTTCCCCTGTTTGTGTGCTTTCTCTCTCCTCACACCTGCAGCCCGTTATCTAATCAGCCTTGTGGTATTTCAACACACCTCCTGCTCTCACTCCTCGCTCTTCCTCCTGCTGGTTCTCTCACGCCCGGTTCCTGAGGTTTTGCTCTGCTCTGTGGTCCCTGTGGGTTTTTTTCCCCTTTGTAAGTTTTTGTTCATCATCTTTCTGATCATCACAGCGGCTAAGAGAAATTAGGAAGCTACGTGTCTTAAACCAGCTGCAAAATTTTGCAATTAGTCAAAGAATGCGCTCCCACAGCGTGTCCACATGTCACTGGTTCCAGCATGAACACGGACAGGTGGTTTCACACCCACAGGCTTTGGGGGGATCCTCATAATTAACGGATCATTACCGAACATTTGTGTACACTCACAGCGTACGACAAATGAGGCTCACCAGGGGGTTGGGGGGGTGAAAAGTGATGAATGGGAAGGCTCCGAGCTGTTTTGGCAAATTCTGTGCAGAACTACGTTTGTTTGTCTTGGACAGTCAGTTTATAGTCGCGTACTGCACTTGATTGAGCTGGCTAAGGTAACTGAAAGTAAAAGAATCTATTCAAATGACGTTTATTTCAGACTGTTTAAGAAGTGGCTAATGCTTCCTGAGAACTGAGAACAAAATACAGAGTAGAAGAACAAGCAGAGTGACTCATAAAATTAAATTAACCCAAACTGAGGTTTTTATAACTTTACAATAATTGAGTCTCAACATTTAAGATGTGATTTTCTGCTTCTTTTTTTTTTGTAACTTTGTCCATTCATGCACTCAGGCTCTTTCTGTGAGACTCCAAAAACATTCCCAAGCTTCTGGCTCTATATCTTTCCCTTTCCCTGGAGTCCTGGGTGTGCCACAGTGCCTCCTCCCATTGGGACTTGCCAGACACCTCCTGTTTTAGAGCCTTTGGAATGCACCATTACCAAAAGCTCAAACTTCCCCAGCTGTCTCATTTTTGATGTGGGGGACCAATGACTGTACTCTGAGCACCTCGGGACTGGAGGAACTTCTCACTGCTGCCAGACCTAACCGCCTGTCAAAGTCCTCCACCTCAGTCCAAGGCTCGTTTCCAGCCTAAAAATGGCAAATCATTCTTTTCGGGCTGAAGTCAACAGGGTCGGGTTTGTAGTACAAACCAGCTTCTCTCTTTAAACCTTGTGAACCGATCAATCCCTGCTGCCCTGTGGATGTATACGGCACGGAGCCTTGCAAAAGTGCCCACAATCCTTGGCTCAAATTACAACCACGAAACTCTGTGTATTTTATTGGGATTTACAGATGAACAAAGTAATTCATCACTGTACAATGCAAGCAACACAATAAGTATACAGAGATATCTGAAAGCAGTTGTACTCATATTCGTCCCCTCGAATATAAGGGGACGAATATTCCCCTTATAACCTCGTCTTTGCTAGATGTGCAAAGCTACATGTCACTTTGCGCATCTAGCATCTAAAACTGGTGCCCAATCCTCTTTGCTATAACCTTAAACACAATCAGATTGGATGAATAATATCCAATCTGATTGTGAACGGCAAATTTAAAGTTGTGAAATAGATTTTCAACCTGCTTTAGGTCTGGACTTAGAGGTTACATGTTGTTGTCTTGCTTTTATCAGTATTTATTTCCATCCATCGACACCAATAAGCTTTCCTTTCCACCCAGAAGAATAATGCTGCCACCACTCTGCTTCACAATGAGGTTAAGATTTTTTATTTTTTTGAAATAAATGGCCCACTTTTCACTTAAAAATGAAGAAATATTCCTTTTTGGCGTCAGATAATCTGTTTAAACATAATGCAACAAACTTTAAAAAAGAAGTTCAGGGAGCAGGAATGGATTTGCAGCGCAATAAAGCAGTTTTCAAATTCTAGGAGTTTAACACAAGACACCATTAGAAGGATAAAATACACTAAATTGTAGGACAACAGTGAAAGGAGCACCAGAGCTCTTGATGTGATTGCCGATAAGCCAATTAGAAGCAGCAGGAAGAGGAGATAAGGTACAATTAGGAACAATTTGCAACAACACAATGCAACCCGATTGTTGATTTTCTTTTGTCTTCTTTTTAAAATTTTTAACCAGGCAACACATTTTGTTTTACTGACCAATAAAACTGCCCCCAGGGTTTGATTATCATTTAGGATGGCTTCTTTGTCTGAGCCTGTCACACCAAAGATGGAAAAGCAGCCCAGAAAACAAGGCCAGTCAGAAACCTCCTTTGTCTGCAGACTGTAAATAAGAGTCGAGTGCTGAAAAGAAATCGGACGGGGCAACACTGAGCTCTCACAGCCAGTAAAGGCAGACAAATGGAACACTGATGTAAAAGTGAGCAAAA
This sequence comes from Alfaro cultratus, assembly GCA_903066825.1. Taxonomy (NCBI): domain Eukaryota; kingdom Metazoa; phylum Chordata; class Actinopteri; order Cyprinodontiformes; family Poeciliidae; genus Alfaro; species Alfaro cultratus. The sequence continues at coordinate 112,092 of CAEFZX010010475.1, forward strand.
AATAAAAATAAAATAAAGATCCACACCAGCTAGAGAAGAGTCTGTGCCAAAGAAATAATTGCTTAATTAATTCTTCCAATGTTTTTCTTTTCTTTCTTTCTTTCTTTTTTTCTCTGCTCGCCTACAGCTCAGGGATCACGTGAGCCCAACTTCCCAGGATTGTTGCTGAGGAACTGTTCTGCTGCTGATATTCCAGAGAACTGACAGCATTACATCATACAGTTTACAAAGTCTCTTCCTTTTCCTCGGTGAGCTATTATTCATATGTTAAAAAACATTTTACAATGCGGAAAACGCTGTTAGAGTGGAAGGACACGCCAAAAGAGAAGAGTGAAAGTTTTATTTGTTTGTTTTGTTTTTGGACGACACTTGAAGGTTTTTGGCGTCTCCTAATAAAACCAAAACACCCAGCCCACCCTGGACCTTTCAGGCAATAACTTAGCGCACTTTCAAACCAAAACACACCCGGGATCCACCCGTCATGCTGCTTCCCTTCTGTTGGGTGCCAGTAAATAATTTAAATATTCAAATTGGCACCGAGCTCTCATCTCTCTCCCTGCTCCTGCCCGGCACTGGAGGATGAAAAGAACTCATTAGCTGAGAGGCTTTTGGAACGAGTTCGTGCCTGTGCCCGTAAAGACTAAAGCAATAAATGGCTACATGCAACGCATTCGTCTTTTGTACGCACTGGCGTGCGCGCATGCGTGAGTGTGCGACGACACAGCGTCCACTGATGGCTTCATTGTGGCACGTCGCTGCAGCGGGGCAGATAAAGAGGCCTCCTGTAGTGATTGCTCTTACAGAAGGGGGTCTTTTGTATTCAGCCGCCGTATGTGGGGCAGGCGGGCTGCGGGGGACTCCATTCACAATCCCTAAAGTACAGGACGTGTTTGGTCTTTTCAGCCCTCTTCTTTTTTTTTTAGGTAGGGGAAGTAAAATTCTCCACTTTTTTTCCCTTTAGGTTTAAAAAGACAGACGGGATATTTGCAGATTTTTCTAGGTCCGTTTCTGATGCAGTTGCTATTCACCAGTCCACTGCTGCAAGCAGGAAAATAACCAGTCTGTCTAAAGTGTTTGGGTATTTGTCTTTTCAGTATGCAAATGAGGCACTCCACTGGCTCCCAGGCAGTGATCTCACAACCAGTGATTTATGTGTTCAAGTGCCAAGGGCTGCCTCCACATAGCTGGCTTTTTTTCTTCTTTTTTTTTATGGATTTCAGTGAGCGTATGATGGCTTTTTTAACTGAATGCGAAAAAAATTTACTTTTCATGCAGTTCTTTTTTAAATCCCTAAAAATGATGAAAATAGTGCCAGTTTAAAAGGGCATGTTTAAATCTGAAGACAACAACTTTGCTTACATGCGAATCATGTTGTATTTCCCAACAAAATCTGCATTTAAAGGAACAATAATAGTTTAATAAAATAATCTCGACATCAGCGGATCCAAAGAGTGATAATCTGTTACAGTAAAATAACCAGTTTATTGCTCTTTAGGACTTTGCCTCTGTTGTCCTTTACCTTCATTATAATTCTGTACATTAACATAGACCTGTTTTTTTTTTTTCTTCATAGCCCTGCTCCATCTTCTACTCCTCACTCTTCCGGATTTCAACATCCCAAGCGGCATTTTCACATTAACGGTCCCACAAAATTCAAAGACGTCAGAGGTCAGTGCTAAAACACACTTTGCAAAAACCCAACAGCAACCTATCTCGTCCCCGTTGTCATAAACTTCAACATTTTTGCAACTTCTATGAAGGGAAAATACAAACATAATCTCTGGTCCTGTAATAGACTTCCATCACTTCACATAATCAGGACAGGCTGCGTGATGGTGTTTTGTAGCAGAGTGCCTCCTCCTGCTCCCTGAAGGCAACAATGAGATGGATTAGTTCATCATCCTAAAACTGCACTGTTAACGGACACCGGCCAGAACATTGTCTCCTGGACAATCATTAGCTCTCTTCCTTTTCACTTCTCACCCATTATCCTCTATTACGTCCCACATTCACCTTCTTTCTCATATTTTTTTGTTTTAAGTCCGACATGTCTGCCTTATTTAAAAATGTCATTTATTTACCTAAATCGTGCCTTAATGTTCATTTCTCTCCTTTGTCTTTCATTGTCGCGATCCAAATCGGAATTGCCTCGCTCCAAAGCCTTTTGCACCAGACCCCATTTGGCCAAGCTCTATTTAGCTTCAATTTACTTAATGAGCAAACCGAGCTCCAATTAAAGGCATGGCCATAATGCAGCAGCAGGCGGCTCAGTTTAGACAGTGTCAGTATTATACTGGTGCACCATTGGAAAGACTCACTACTGATGCTTTTTGCAGAAATGTATGTAATTGTACGCAGATACACAAAACCTATATCCAGGCAGATGGAGGGAAGAATTAATGAAGGCCTAAATTTTTAACTGTGAAATGGTTTTCAGAATATTTACAACATATTAGTCAGAAGCTCGGGTTCCATCAAAATATATAAGTATTGTTGGCAATTCTTTTGCACTTATAATAGGTTTATGGAACATTTTATACGGATGAGACCTGTTTTCTCAGAAGAGTGAGATTCAGCTTTGTTAAAATTGTAATCCATTGTCTATGTCGGTGCTCCACATGTCTTTAGAATCCCATCCATACATCCACCCACAGGAGACACACAGGACAACAAATCTTTTCTTACACTTATGAAACTCTAATATTTTAACTTCAAGTTATTATGCTGTGGCAATCTCATGTTGGCCCTCGATTACCTATTAGTGATTAAAAGCCACAACAGTGAAATGCAAATAATACTGTGCAAAGAGACAAAAAAAGAGCATGAATATAGTGTATATAAGTCTCTGAGGATATTTTTCAGTACTGCTGGTTTTCTTAGGGTTGGTTAGTGCATTTTGTTCATTTAAAGCACAAGTTGCTTTCGAAATCAAGTTCTTTTTAGGTTCCTAACTTCCTTTTCATTGGATGAATGATTTCATGATTATCTGGATACAGCTTCCAGATCTGACAGACAAGATCAGTGTAACAGGGGATGGGGAGCCGAGTGGATGAGAGAGTGATCACACTGTTCCTAATTTTTCAAACATGAAGGAATGTCAGGGGTAAAAAAAAAAAAAAAAAAAACACCACAGTGGATGTCATTCTTTAATAAAACCACACAAAGGGATGATTTTAAAAAAAAAAGCCTATGAATTTCAGCTCAGTGATCACTCCTGCTCCTGCTGAGGTACCAGCTCTCATCCAAGAGTATCTTCCATCCATCACAGTTTAGTGGTGAACAATTATGCATGAAGCCATTATGCAGCTGGGTCGAACTGATTCATTCCCTGGCTGATTATCAGCGGTTATGATCCTGCCAGAGTGCAGCCGCGGCGCAATGACAGCCAACATAGAGATGTGAGATGTTCAGTGGATGACACCAGAACCAGAAGTGTTATGATTTCTAGTTCTCACCATTCTCTCGTTCACAACGAGAGAATGTCCACTCAAAGCCCGGTTTTTTGCCCCGTGAAGCAATTGTAACCCCGGCACAATAAACTTTCAGAAAAAAAAATCATTTCTTTCAAATCAGCTCTTTTGTATCTGTTTGGTTTGTATATTGGCAGCAGGAAGTGATCATTAAGGGCCTGTTCAAACATCACACGTTACCAACACACACCCCTGGCAGAAACAATACTCCAACCAGAAGTGCCACCGCTACTTTCCCACACTTGGTCCCACGCAAAGGCGGCGCGGGATGTGGAGGGAGAGGGAAAATGCGTAAATGTCTCGAACGCATTCACAAAACTGTCTCGCTGCCAGCTGCCTGCTTGTGAAAGATTTACGTGGCGCTTTGTCTACCCTCTCCTTTCTTGTGGTGTGTAGGATGAAGTTGAGCATTAGCTTGGCAGATTTTATGCCTCGCTCAGATGGAATAACTCTTTCCATCGTATGAAATGTGTGCATGAGGATAAACTGCTGTTGGACAGATTTTCTACATTGCTGGGGACTTATGACATGACAAAATGGGGGGAAAAGCTGGAAAGATTTTATTATGCATTTATATATTATCTTGTATTGTAGCATCTGAATGAGACATGAGGTAAAAATGATTTCGTATTTACTGCTGTAAACCATGGTTTCCCTTTTATAGTTTCCTTTTGCAAAATTTCAAAGATTTATGTGTTTTCTTGATTAAAAGTGGCCCATTGTGCAGCTTCAGGTTCCAGTGGCTGAACAAAAACAACACAGGCGAAGATGGAAAGAAAAGCTGAAGGACATGTTTTCTAAAACTTAAAACAGATGCAGCTAATACAGAACTCTTGCATGTTTTCAGCCTGTCTGAAAATTCCCAAATGTTCCAGACTTTTAAGAGTCTGGAATCTTGAAATATGGGGTTCTTTTTGTACTTCTAGATTTTAACAATGTAAGTTGTATGCTTCTTTTAAATGACACTTACAATGCCTTGCTAAAATGTTCCCACCTTTTCACTTTTTGATCCTTAAGCCAAAAAACATCATTAGTTTTTAATGAGATTGCATGTGGTAAATAATCACAAAGTGGCTTACAATTGTAAAGTAGAAGGAAACGGGTGTTTTGCTTTTTGTATTTTTTTTTTTTTTTTTTTTTTTACAGAATTTGTATTTAGTCCTTTTTACTCTGATACCCCTAAATAAATTCCAGGCACACCTCCCAGCTGAACAACAACTTGAAAACTAGACCACGAGTTACAATTTAACGGCTTAGGAAAAAGCGTATGTGTCTGAATGGCCCAGTCAAAGTCCAGACCTACTTACAATCAACAATTTAGGATAATTACAGACATTATCCTCTTCACTCCAGTATATAATTGCTGCATCAAACTAACAGACTTTGTAATAGTTAGTCCTCATCACTGAAGACCAGCTGTTCCAGCTTCATCACCATCAGGCCCAAAAAGTGGCCCATTGTGCAGCTTCAGTAGCAGTTTCAGTAGCTTTATCTCCATCAGCTGAGAGCTGATGGAGATAAAGCCTCCTCCACGTCCCTGATTTGTCTGAGTCAGAGTCTTTGGGTGCGCACATTTCATTCCGGGGGCTCTTGCCTTCAAAGAAGGAGAAACGGTCTGAGCTAAATGTCAGGAAGTCCTGTGCGTCTCTTTTGTTAGGTGGCAGACCTGCTTTCATGAAGCCATTTCCTGATTGACAAAAGAAGTAAACAGCTAACGGCTAAGAGTGCGAGTCCTCCAGCATGGTTCGAGATGTATGAACACAACATTCCTGACCTCTGGCACATTTCTCTATGTAGATCTAGTGAATTTCAAACATGGAGCAATCACAAGAGCAGCTATTTTACACTAGAATGAAGAAAAAGCCCTCAGTAGTACAGCCATACAAAACGACAGATCATAAAAGAGCGGCAGAGTGAATTTGATTAACAAAATTACTAGACCAGAGCCTGGCATTCAAACAGGCAGGTACTGAGACTTACACACAGGAGAAAGCAAAGATATGTGGCCCATAAAAGAGCATGAAATTAAAAAAAACAAAAAAAAACAATAATTAGATCAGAATCTAAAAATTAATAATGTGAATAAGGGGAAATAAATAACCTTGACTCTGACTTTGTGGTCCCATTCAACTAATCAGAGTGATACTCTGGTGTCATCACCCTGAATAAAGCCCCCTGCTTCAGTACTGAAAAATAAGCTTTCATAGTGGATTTCTTATATCATTCACCACAGCAATAAAGGGAATAGAACCACTGCTGTCACCCAGAAGAGCTAGAAGTATGAATGTGCAAAATAGTAAATAAACATTCTATTTATTACCAATAATCGCACAGGAGGAAAGGATGAATCAGTTAAAACTTTACTATGAATATTGAGTCACTCTGAGTAAAGCCTGAAGAGGTTTCTAGTCGAAATAAGATAAATGTGACTTTATTAATAATTTAGAAATGGCAGAATTGTGGCTACAAGCTCTGTTTGTGATGGCAATTTTTTTATTTTACATTTAGTGATGGTTAAATATCCTAACTCCATCAATTAATTTGTGTGTGAGCAGATTCTGGTACCATGGCAACAGACGGGTTACTATTGGGTTTCATTAAAAGGCTTTCAGGTTAAGTCCCTCTTGATGGATGCTTTCTACGAATATATATATATATATATATATATATATATATATTAGGGGAAGGATTTATATTTCCTGTTACCCTTTGTCAACAAAACTCAATATTTCCTTTGAACACGCTGCATTTTAGTGGCAGTGGGAGTGCCTAATAAATTAACAAGAATCCGACCATCACTTCTATTTATCAGCGGAATAATTGCCATTTGTGCAACTAACTGATTGCTTCCACTTAATTGAGCGCACAAATTTTAAGGCATTCTGACAACAATGCCATCCAAGTTAAAACAGGAAGCTTGGCCCACTACAGTATTCCCTGAGTGATGTTGTCAATAAAAGGCGTTGATAAATCTCCAGCCTTATAAATCAATTACTAATAAAGCAAATGGTTGCTGAACCTCAGGCGGTGGACTAAAAGGACTTGGTGTGCATTTTGAGAGAATGAAATGTCCTGATAATTTATTGTTTATACAATCACTTAAGGCAAGCTGAGAATATTGCTCACCTTCTGTGAAGAATGTAAATATAACAAAGGCAAAATAAGTAAGCACAGTCACATTTAAAAGTTGAGAGCCGATACGTTTTACGGTTAAATTAAAAAGTCAAGTTCACAATTCGGCAACAAGCAGTTTAATTTTTTTTTCTCAAACAATCTTTGTCTTTCCAAGCCTTATCAGTGAACTGAGGCAGACTTCCACACCCTCCATCCACCCACTCCTTCAGCATGTTGCGCCAGAGACAAATGAGAGACCAATCAGTTCTCAATTTTCCATCCAGCGCAGGCTTGACAGTTAATTACGGTGTCTGACTGTAGACGTGTAATTATGGTGGCCTCCCCGAGTCGCCTGCAGACACAGTGATAAATGGGACGCATGATTAAAAATTGACAGGGACAAAATTAAAGAATTGTGGCTGTTTATAGAGAATATATTTAAAATGGCAGCCAGGTTCTGATAAAAACGTGTTGCTTCTGATGGAATTCATTCAGTGTTGCATCATTTAATTTATGGCTTGTTTTCATCGTAATATGCAAAACTAATCTACATTGTGACCTTTTTTTAAAAATGTCAAACTTTGATGCTATTTAACCAACGGTATTTCTATAAAAATAAAAAGCAGATGTAAAAGTTATACATACAGATTTGAGGATGTTGGTAGATGTTTAAAAATGTCTAAATGTATCATGTAACGCACAGAAATTAAGCTTGGATAATTTGAATATTCGTGCAGTAGCAATAGAAAGCATTGCATTTCTCAGTGGCATTGCTATTTCACCACAATCCAACCTGTCACGTCCTCAAGCTCCAGGTACAATCCCTCCCCTCTTCCCTCCTTTAATTAATTCCACCTTCTGCTTCCACTGGCCTACTTCCAAAAAGCTGTGGGTGCTGGCACAGTGACCTATAAAGACGGGCTCCCCAGGTCCCCAAACCCATCACCGTGAACCCACCACTACCCTCCGCCCTCACATGCCAGAATCAAAGTAGGAGCCCTAAACGCTGCAGACACATTTCCAGCTCACATTTTCTCAGTGTAGCAGTTTAATTTGATGCACATCATATTTTTACATTTAAAAATACGGAACACCTGGACAAGGCAAAGCATCAACCAAAGAGTCTCTAGAGTGTCACGTACCTCCTTTGCTAACGATAGTCAAAAGTATGGCAGATCATGACGACATCCAGCTGAGATCTTTTTCCTTTGCCAAAGGAAAAAGAAAATCTTTTTCATAAGGAATGTGACATACTGAACTACATTGTTCCCTTCACAATTCTTGCTTTGGCTGCAGTAAGCTACAGAAGTGATAAATCATGCTGTCTGTAGTTTGGTAGAGGCAAACCCAATGTCGATTCAGGAGTCTGTTTTCTGCTGAAGAAGGAATCTTGAAACTTTTGTACTGTCCAAACAAACCAAGAACTCCATCTCTTGTTCTACCTGAAACAACTCGGACGGTGCTGCTAAGTTAAGAAATGAAGCTATTTTGGGAATGTAGAGAATCTAAATCTGCACCCTGAATGTCAGTCTTGGGTGTTGGTGCTTTTCTGCGTTTTGACAGCTTTCAGCGGTCTGATTCATATGCAACATTAGTAATGCCTGAGAAAGCCACGCTAACGTCCTAAAAGGAACTGTATCCAATCCAGAATAGGCCCTCTTTTCTTTGCCGTGACCAGTTGTCACATTCCAGCATTAGCCGCAAAGAAGCGGCAGCTAAAGAGGGGTGCCGTGGAGGGTAACTCAAACCAAATCTGTCTTCTTTTCAAACACCAGCGCCAATTATCTGGGATCCTTTCAGATTTTGATCTGTGATCTGTTGAACACGGCTTGTTACAACACAACCATTTGCTTTCATGAAACTTTAACATTGAGACTAATGGAATCCGCCCAACCCCTGTCCAATTGACCCTTAACATTTAGACAGAGAGAGAACGGTGACCACCGTTTGGAAGTGTATCGACATCCTTCAGTTCTAGAAGAATCTAAAAGAGCAAACTTTATTATGAACCTGACTACAGACTTAATTTATTATAAGCTATAAACTGCTAACAACCAGTGAAATAAAAATAGAAAACTATTCAGTGGAATAGTGATTAAACTATCAGCAGGAATTCAAAAATACAGAGACTAGTTCAAGTGCATCAGGGGACTTCAGTATAAAACCATAAAATGGCCCATAAAGTACAATAAACCCCCCTCTTTGCGACAGACTGGGAGAATACACAGACATGATGTAATGGAGCAACATCTTGACATCTGTATGGAGAACTGAGTTCCACATCCTTTTTTTTTGTTTGTTTTTTTTTGCTTGTTTTGTTTGCCAGTGAATTGGTGATAGGAGCAGTTTTCAACAGAATCTGAAGACTGATGTCTGGTTTTAGTTTAACTTAAAACTCCATGACTTAGCGGACTGTCGGAGTTGCTGCACGCAAATGCTGTTTTCAAATGACTTTGGTGGAAAAGCAAATAAGAGAACAAAAATGAGTGTCTCTTTGTTGAGATATCAATTAACTGTGATTAATCACTTTTTTTTGTGAAGCTTAGTTGAATGTCAATAGCCAGTCCAAAGCTTAATGAATGTAAGACTGAATAAATCACTTAAATATAACTTGTTTTATGGGATTATAAACTCTGCTCTTTACCAGAAAATCTTGAAGGAGCATGTTTAGAGTGGCTGACATCATTGGAAGTAATTCAGGTAATAATCATTTAAACATTTGAAAGCAGACTGCAAACAGGGCATTGAATTTTACACTCTTCACCCCAACACACAAGGAATGCTTGTAACTTGAAATGTTTCACAAAGTACTGAGATATTTTAAATATGTGACAGCAGCTGATACTTAAACTTTGTTTCATTTCTGCTTGTCTGTACTCACACAATAAGTGTTTTTTTGTTGTTTTTTTTATTCAAATTAAGAAACAATGCAATGGCAGCTTAAACCTGGTCAATCTTTCCACTTTACTGTTTCTTTAAACATGCAAAAGATAGAAATACTCTCCAAGCCCAATAGGACCCTCTCAGATGGTATGTCGAGGTTTTGGAAAATCTGTTAGTTTTAACAAAAACAAGAAGGATCGACTTGTTATTTTAGAAAACATTCTCTGATGTGACTGACGAATTATGTTAACCAAGGGACTCAACTTGAAACCACTGATGTTAAAGTGGATCTAACTGACACTCATTTACCGACAGTCACCAACTCCGAATCAATTTCTAGAAGCATCTGCATGATCTTGCACACCAGAAAACCTGCTGGAGAGATCATTTCAACACTTTCCTCTCGTCTCAGACAAATATGAGAGCGACAAAGAGAGACGTCTGATTTTCCATCTTTTCTGTCTGTAATACAGACGCGGTTTGTTTTTTGTACTGATGATGCTAAATTGGCATCAGCAGCCACCTCAGTAATGGATTGATGGGCTGTGGTCTCGCGGTAATGAGCCAGCCTTGGGGGGGAAACGTCTGCAAATCACTACCATTTGATGAAATGCACACAGTGTTGTGGATCAGCCGGTTCGGTCACACTCTGCGGTGACCTCTAAATTAGCTAATCTATACAGCAGAGATGGGAATCTACAGCAGCATAGCTTCTTCCTATTTTCCTTCAGCTCACAGGAGAGAATGATTGAGTGACTTCAACAGTGACTTTTTTTTACCACAGGGCGCCAACAGTAGTGCTGGGAGAAAGTGAACGAACAAACTGATCTTACACTGGAAAAAGACGAGTTTTTACCAAGTATTTTTGGTCTAGTTTCTAGAGCACTTGAAATAAGACAAAATTGACTTACAAGTAACTTTTCAGTAATATATATAGGCTTGTTTTAAGTAAATAATTTCTTATTATTGCTGAAAATATACTTGTTCCATTGGCAGACTCTTTCACATGTAACAAGACATTTTCCCCATGTTATAAGTAAATTTATCTGCCAATGGAACAAGTACTTTTTCACCAATAGTAAAACATTATTTACTTAAAACAAGCCTCTATATCTTACTAAAAAGTTACATTTAAGTTGTTTTATTTCACGTGTATTAAGATATTTGCACTAGAAACCAGACCAAAATTCCTTGGTAAGATTTTGTTTTTGCAGTGTAGCAAATCAGAACACATGACCAAGCCATACCTTTTATGTAGTTCCATAGATAAAACACAATTTCATTTTATTTTTTTACATTTTGTCCAGCAACAACCACAACCTTTAATGCAAAAGTAGAAATGTTATGTGGGGTAATTAATTTCTCCAGCACAATGGTCTCCAAGCCTAATTGGAATCAAATTAAAAGCTCCCAATAGATGATAGAAATGTTTTTACATATACAACCTCTGACTTTTTTAAATCCTGCAAGCAAGTGGGTATTTGACAGAGACAACTAATCTCTGACTGTAGAGCGCCAGAGCAATCACTCCCCTGCCACTTCATCTAAGGACCCAATATTACACCTGTATCTTTGAGGTAAAAAATAAAAAATAACAAAGCAGGGCTGTCATTTGATCTCTCCGGAGACTTAAATCCCTCCAGCCTCACACCGTATCTTTCCTTCTCCACCTCCAGCGGTTTTATGAGGTGTGAATCACAAACTGATTTCCCCAAACCACACACACTAGGCACTCTCCAGCTGGCTCAGTTTTGACCCAGAATTCTTTATGCATATTAGAATATTTTACAAGCCGGAGTTAGCCATGCATAAAGACTGAAAGAGCTTCAGAGGCACTCAGTCAGGGTTTACAGCCAAAGTTGCCAAGCTAATGAATCTTTGTAGGTTTTTGTGAGGCTCTCGGCACTTAAAAATTAGAATCCCACGCTGAGAGGAACGAGAGTTTTAGTGCACCTTGAAAGGCATTAAGATTTGAACTCATTAATGATAGGTGTGTTTGAAAATATTTCTCTGTGCTCTCATGAGCAAAATGCTCACATCTCTTGTTAAATGTGTGAGGCATTGCGGGGAAAAGTTCCCTCTTCGGCTAATGATAACGGCTCAAAATATTTGTCTCAAACTTTATGTGCGGGCCATGTTTGTGCCAACACCCAAAGCGTTCAACTGTAATTCTTATTTTTCAAATCTTCTAATAGGGTATAATGATGAGCCTTATTTTCAAGACGATGATGAATGCAGTGGTTAGCACTGACACCTCCAAGTAAGGCAGATTTAAATCTTGGCCGAGGCCTTTGTAAGTGGAGTGTGTGTGTGTGTGTGTGTGTCGTTCTTCACGTCTCTGTGCTTTTCTTCTGTATGAAGTATGGTTTCAACAATTTTCCTGTTGGGGATCAGTCGAAGGTCCAAGACGAAACATCGATATTTGGTTCAAAAAAACATTCTCATGATACCTTAAACTACACCAGTCTCTCCTCATGCCAGATCTGTGTGAAATAGCCCTTCAGAGAAACCTGAATAGCATCAACGTTTAATGAAAACTACATGATGTAATCTGAGCATTTCTCCAAAAATATGCAGAGCTGAAGTATTGTTTTTGATTTCTGTATCAGTTGAGGAAAAAATGGTAATGAAATGGTCTCGAATTCTTTCTGCACGTCAAAAAGTGTATGTTGCCCTCCATGTTCAGTACATACAGTGTGTTGATGCACTTCATAAAAAGTTTTTACACCCCATGAGCTTTTTAGCGTTTTGTTAAATCATGACCAAACACCTCCGTGTATTTTGTACAGATTAAATAGTATAAGTGGAAGGAAAATTATTGTGCATTATGATGAAGTATTTTACCAAACAAAAAAATAAAAATCTAAAAAGTGTGGAGTGCATTTGTTTTCAGACACTGTTTCTCTGATACACCTTATTAAAATGTAGTGAAGAAAGTTCAGAGGTCACCTTTCTACTAAATAGTGTCTATCTGTGTATAATTTGTTTCAATATTAGTGCAACTGTTCTGTAAGGGCCTCAATTGTTCAATAGAAAGTGTTTAAGAATAAACATCTTCACAAATATGCACTACTTTTTGTCAGTTAATCATATGAAATCTCATTAAAATGCATAGAATTTTGTGGTTGAAATGTGCCAAATGTGAAAAAATGCGGTACTCTCAATCATTTCATCTTTCTGCAAACGCTTCACTATCACGCTTGACTCTCTTATGACCGATAAGAGACACCCCAGTACGACTCACGTCAAACGTTCTCATTCAGTAACCACATCGCCCTACTAAAACGTTCCACCAAATCCCCCCAAAAAACCCGATCCCGCACAACTCATTTATCAGGTCGACCGCAATATTGAAGGCCGAGAATGATCCATCCACCTGATGGTTTAAACTGCCAACCACTGACAGCCTCACCAGGGGGAAAAGGCTGTCAGCGGTCAGCACATATGAGAAAAAGCACTTCCACGTCCAAGAACCGATCACGTTCACATTCTCACAAGCTGGCTGCTGATTGTCAGAACTCACTTCTCGCACTCACAACTGATGCTGTGAGGTGAAACCTGAACTCTTTGTCAAGTGTGACATGCTTGAGTTTATGTTGTGGCAGCTGTTCTCGGCTAAAGAGGAGGGGGGAAAAAAACCCACTGCAATCACTGAAAAATGATACTCTACGGTTATTGATTACAAAAGATCAAAAAGGGGTAACTTCTCACAACTCGTCTGATCCTCAGCTTGGGTTTGGTTTTCTATTACGCCACAACTGCTATAAGCTGCTTCAGGTCCACCCATACAGTTTATAAAGAGAAAGTGAATGCCAGATGCTAAGTGTAATCCAATGCCACAAAAAGCATCTTTGCTTGCATTGCTACTTTTAGTGCATTGTGGTGGAAACTGTACTCTGATCCCTTTTACACAATTAAAGCTCTCAGTTACAGAAGAGCATGACAAACAAGTGGGCCAGATTTGAAATTTAGTCCCACTGAAATGACAGCACTTTATCTGGAGTTTGGAAAGTTTCATCCACCCGAAAAAAACCGACGTGATATATGTAAGCCCGTGGAATGTGAATGTCGCAGACAGCTGGAAAATTGTGTAAGTACAGCCGTCTGTGGATACCAATGTTTAGGAATACACATACGGTTTGTATACAACGGGGGTCATGAGACTGAGGTTTGGTGGCTGTGTTTTGGCAGCTGAGCAGGGCGACTGCGGCCGGCAGAGAACTAGGGCCAGCCAGGGGTGAGCAACACCCTTAACTAGATTCATGTGTCACTAAGATCCAAGGGGATAAGGAGTGGCAACCTAAAAATAAACAAACCCAATCTTTCTGTCTAAGTAGGAGAAACCTTTGACCAGTATCAACGGATAAAAACTAGCGGAAACAACAACTATCATTTAAGATCCCCTTATATCTTATAAAACGATTTATTTGAAAAAGATAATGTATGAAAGTCCTGGAGATGTTCCAAATTTAGACACTCAAGTTGTCAAAAAGTCAAAATGCCACATTCCATGTTATTTCTTAGTAAAAGATACAATGGAAAATCTACTGCTTTTTATCATCTCTTTGCCTAGTGATCAGTCATCATAAAACGTCAAAGTTCTAGCTTTTTCTGGTCAGTAAATCCAGCACACCTGATTGCTACCGAGTTGATCTACCAACATTTTTGTGTGTGGAACTTATTGATGGAACAAATTTTCTATATCAATGAGGTCTTTAAAAAGGAAAAACTTGGATGTAGGAAGCCATTATGTATATATAAATATTTGTACTTGCCTCGGTGATATTTTGTCAAACTGGTGAAGGAGCAAAAATGACAGTTGACGATCTGCAGATACCAGGAAGGTAGTTTACTGCAAAGACAAGCAGTTTTCTTTGGAGTTTAAGAAACCATCCTGGATTTGAACATGTTTGCAGCAGTTTGTCAATCTATCTTTTTGTTGCAAGGTGGCCAAAAATCAACAAGTTAAATTTATTAGAAGGCCACAAAAAACTTCTGCTTTTCTATTTTTTTATACCAACATTTTATTATTTTTTTTATCAAAGCACTGCGATTTTTCATAGATAATTTATCCAAAACATTATCAGGTCTCTTGTACTTTTTCATACAATCTACTTCCTTTTTGGGATCACTTGTTTTTCATTACCTGGTCAAGGAAAACTTTTTGCGTTTACCCTCAGCAACAAGAATGAGGTGTAGCAAAGGATATCAAATTGATAATCCCAACCTTTTGGATTTAAAAAAAGCAACAACAAAAAAAACACTGATTGGAAAAATACTTGAAAGGTCTGGAAATGTACACACAGATTCCTGTTAAAAGTCAGTGAAGCTGATCGTAAATGTGAAATTCTAAAGACAATTTAAAATGTCAACTCAGAGTTATATATTTTTTTAAATTTAGTAACAGTAAAGCGATTGCTCTTTTACAATCTCACAGCAAAAAGGTAGAATGAAATATTTGGCTGAATCAGCGATCATCAACCCATTTTCATGTAATCCATCTTAAATCTCTCAACACATTTTAAAACTGTTTTTTTAATAAAGGATCTCCAACTGCAGGAAAGAAAAATGTCTTCAATGTTCTAAAGTTACATATTGAAGTTGGCATACATTGTAAAGAGAATTTTAAATTATGACAATGTTCCAAAAACATTGAGTAAAATAACCTCCTTGAACATGCCTCATTACTTCCTATTTAACACGAACAAGTCTCGCAAGACTTATTTTTGCCAAAGGACATTTTGTCTGCTTTTATAATATAAAGCCCCAACAGCAGATAATGATGTGTTTGCGCTTGTTCTCGACGACACTGTTATTCTTTCCTAACATACTGAGCTGAGATGCTATGTAAAGGAATTCTAATACTCCCAATAGATGTACGTGGGTCTTAAACCCTCCTTTTTAGAGGATGAAAGCAAGTCCCAAAGCCACATTATCAGAGGAATTGAACACAAAGCTTGTGTTGGTTGAATCTGCTTGTAATCAAGGCGAGACTCTTTGTTCCCGCCTTTCTATTGTTTCAGTGATGGTCTAAGCCCTCCACCCCAAATCTAAAGAGACTTATATTACAAACACAAGACAGCAATAGCAACCTTTTTTATAACCATGAATTAAAACCACATGTCTATATTTAAATACAGTGAAAAAGTACAAAAAATGGTGACACTCCACCAGAAAATCTTTTACTACTCCCGAACCACGCTTTTTTATGAGGTCTGTCTCTTTCTTTTGTGGACACACAATCCTTTATGTATGTAAATCTGCTTAAAAGACTCTTGCTCCAAAACCATCCTTAAATTATAATTTATAAATAGTTTTCTCACCAGTGTTCCACCCCACACAATTCAGTTAAGTTCTCTCGTCGGACGATCTTAAAGAGATAAGGGAGAAAGATCCTCTTGACATGCTGTCTCACCTTAGTTTTACAACACACATAATTCTGTCAAAGCAATTGTGCTCATTCTTTTTATTAACTTACTTTATCTCTCAATATTTATCTGCTTCTAAGAAATGGCGTACTTAAATAGCCTCAGTGCAACTGGGACACAACTGGGGGTTTAGGTAATTGTTCCACTGGAGGCAAGGAGATTCCAGGCAGCATTTATAGGTAAGTCTGAAGCTGATCACAGTGAGTGGCTGCCTATTACAGTCCGGGGTGCGTTTCTAAGGTGACATCTGAGCTTTTGTTAGAGTGTCAGCAATACTGGCATCGAGTGTGTTAATAGTATTAATCAGCTGTATCTTATTGTAAAATTCTGGCCAGCTAAGGAGCCGTTAACAGCCATTTTATGTATATAATTCAATTTATTTATTTATTTGTCAACAATTTGAAAGAAATGTCATCTCAGTGGCACTTTGCAAGACAAACTAACAACTTGCATGGATATATGTAATTAAAGAAATCCACTTCAGTCTAGTAAATATAGACCAATGTAGAATAAACCTTAAAAAAGACATAAGGGACATTGCGAACAGATGTGGCAATGGATGTACTCTGTACTCAATGAACTTTGCATAGTACCACAGTACTTATTTGAACTTTGACCACAAACATTTCTATGTTTACTGGTTTTGCAGCCAGTAAACATAAGTTATTCATCAAATGCTCCCAACCAGGCCAAAAGCAGATGGCCAATGTTGAAACAAAAAGCTTTCACTACCCAATGTCTAAAAGTTGCATCATCCCTCCATCCATAGATTAATCAGTAATTTCTATTTGGACCCTTAGTCTCATAAATCTACTGGTTTTGAATTCATTTTCAAACCTGACCACTGTGGACGTTTGAGCCCGGAGTTCATAATGAACTTTTGAAAATATATTTTAAGTCATTAAAAAGAATTGAGAACTCTGAAATTTTCCTTTTTAGAAAACTATGGAATTTTGTCAGGAAAAAGTGTTTTGGAGTCCTGTGACCCATAATTTATAACCAATAGCAATGAGGCGTAATAAGTAGGCTTGATGGCATGCAACTCATAAAAGAAACATTCCTTTTAGAGACTTATTAGAGACTTGGGCTTGGAACAAAAACAAACTTGTGAACATCTCATTACTGAGCATATAGCCATATATTCAGCATAGATTTATCTGAGAGGTGAAATGAAGGTTGCACTAAGGACAAAAGAGGGAGGCAAGAGAAGCAGGCTTTTCTTGGATATTCCTCTGTGTTTTTTGGTAGAACACACAGCAATGATGTTGAAATTTGTAAATCTTCCAGAGGTCTAAGCAATGTGTGCACAATTAAGACACATAAACACAATCCATTAGTGTGCCAAGTCAATGAACTATGGTTTGAATTGCAATGAAAGGTCTCTTTTTTTGATTACATCTTGATTGACCTCAAACACCACATTGAAGAAAGAGCAGATGGTGTAACCCACAACCTGTTATCCTCTATCTTCATTTGGGCACTTGTATAAAGTCGCTCATCTCTAAGTACTGTGTAGTTTGTGTGTGGCATGTTTAATTTAATCAACCTTCTTTGATCTAACAGTTAAAACAGTTTTGCTCCTTTGAGACTGAGATTTAAGATACATTTATTGAGCCCCCTGGGGAGCCATAATGTATGTCTAAGACAGGCAGCGACTGTGGACTCCAATGTTACCGAGGTCACAGATGTTTCTGGAGACACAGCTTTGAATGTGGAAAGCCATTTACAGAATCCATTTTATTTTACATCGCTTTCTTTCTTTCCTATTTTCTTTATTTCCCCTTATGTTGAGTCCTGTTAGTAATGCGTTGGTTTTCTAAGCAGAGCCACCATATTAGTCGAAATGTGCATTTCATAAAAGCAGTAGTGTTGTGTGTCTTAAATATCACTGATATTCCGTATATTATGAAGATTTTAACATCACATATCAAATATTTTTTAAAATAAACCACAAGTTAACAATGAGCAAAACACAGCTGCCTATTCCTTGGGCTGAACTCAAGAAAAGCCTATCAGCAAACCAGCAGACCATGTCTTCATTTCTTCCCACAGATCAAAAACAGCCGGGCTCAAGTCCTCCCTTAGCTTCAGTAAAACTTAGTCATTTCACACGCAAAGGCTTTTCATTGGGATTGCGGCTGTCCAATGCAGCTTTTGGCCAAGCCCACCGCAATGCCAAGGAAAAACACTTGACATGATTGAATAAGCAGAAACCAGCCAGAACACTCCCGCAGCTCCAACCGCCTGGATAAAGACTTATCTGCTTCACCATCTTGTCCAGAGGGATGTGCCTTGTAAAAAGGATTTGACTATATCAGTTAAAGTGCGGATAAGATCATATGAGCTTCCTGCAAGGGACTGATGTGGGGGAAAAAAAGGATATCTACAATCGAGTAAGTCAGTTTGGACGGCTCTTGAACAGGATGATTAGTTGGACTCTCTTCCATTTCAATCTGTCTCTTGCCTTAACC
The DNA here is from genome assembly GCA_903066825.1 of Alfaro cultratus. Taxonomy (NCBI): domain Eukaryota; kingdom Metazoa; phylum Chordata; class Actinopteri; order Cyprinodontiformes; family Poeciliidae; genus Alfaro; species Alfaro cultratus. Next base: position 130,458 of record CAEFZX010010475.1, read on the forward strand.
TTTTGCTCATAACTCTCCTAAGATTCCCGAGGGAAGAGACGGGGAACATAGAAGTCTTGACCCCATGAGAGGACAACGCTTGATAAACGACCGCGGAAGGTCAGACCTCTGATTGGTATTCAGCCTCCTCCGTCTGAGAGTGCTGAACCAAAACACCCATGTCTGTCCCCTAGAGTGCAAATTACAATGCTGACTTTGATGAATACTCAGTGTTGGCGGATTCTGAACTTTCCCTGAGAGGGTATAACGAGAGTGTAGTCTAAAGTGGGCAGAGAGACGCCCCAGGTAATATGTCACCAACCGTGTCTCTGACAGACTTAGAGTTGGGTGGATGATGCTGATGGATGAATAACCTTTGGGCGTTTTTACTGGAATTAACGATGAGGTGTGAAGTAACTAAAGACAGTGTACGGAATCATCGACTGCACCATCATCCCTCTTTCTTCCTCTTCGAACTCCACAAACTTACAGTGGGGTCACACAGTTTTCAGCAGCAGAGTGTGGAGCAGTTTGACCTTTAAAGGGTGTCTCAAGATGCTGGCCAGAGACTGAAGAGCACAAGAATAGGGGAAAAAGGGGCATAATTTTCACTGCTCGTACATCAAGAGACATTATGTATCACATACCTTGGATATTAGCAATTTCACATTTTATAATAAAGGGGAAATTATGACCAGAAGAGTAAGCCGCCTTCCAGGTCAGCAAGAAAAATACCTTCCCAAATGGTTCTTTGAAAGGGATATTGTGAAAGACTGATAGCTTCCCAACCACAGGACATCACTAAAGAAAACTGACAACACTAATCATTATTTTTTTGCTAGTTTTTCATTAGAACACCATAAAAGCATAAATAATTTTTTTATCTGAGCAAATTTTGTTAATTACCGTACTTGATTTCTCAAGGGCATCTCAAGACCCCAGACTTGATGATTCCTTACCACTCCAACTTTGGTAATCTGTGCTACAAAGCTTTGCATGACTTATCCATGATGTCTTTTAGAACTATTTTCAGATATTTCTTCTATTTTACTTTAAAGACTTTGTGTAATCAGATGCATAAGACGATACTGCAGTTATGCATAACATCGTGAGCTGAATGCGCACCCTAACATGCAGCATGCTTATAACATATCAAATTGAACGATGAAATATTCACTTTCTACTTAACCCTTTGTTCCGGACGGTTCCTTGAAACCAATGCTATTGGCCCCAACTTTAATACAGCCCACAAACTAACAGGTGCCATGGCAGAGACGATCAGTGTTGGTCAATTTACCGCTCAGTGTTGTTAGGCCTGACATCCGCATATGCAGGTAATATGACATGTTTATGATAAAGTTGTCATTTGAATAAGAGAACACCCATTAATAGAAGAGATCAGCAATTAATTACACTGACTGCTTAAATTTTAGGGCAGCAAGCAGAACCTCTTTAACCTTGACATATTTTCAGTCATGCCTTAACATTTGAGCTGTCAAAATCAGCTTTGCCTTGGAGAAAAAAAAAAAAAACTTTCTCAATAAGGCTCTTAAACTGGATGAGTAATATAGCAGAGGGCCCTGCTCATCATGTTAGCAACTTTTTATTCTGATTGGACCTCCACAAAAAAAAAAAAAAGGAAAAGAAAATGTGGACATCTTTCTTGCAGCTGTGTGCAAAACTACCTACTCTGATTTAAATGAGCTTTATTCCCCAGAGTGCAGGGCATTGTTGAAGCAGGCATGTTTGAGCAGCTTCAACACAAAGAGCATCACTGATTGTGCGGTAGGCTGCATGTAGATCACAACTTTTTGCAGCAAAAATGTTAATATAATATCTATAATGTGTTAAAACGTATTTGTTAAAAAAAAGTTAATTTCTTGCCGTATTTGCACTTCAATTTTACCTTTAAACAAAGAAAAATCATATATTATTGCATTATCTTAAAATGCAATACAACACATTTCAGTTAGTTAGATTTTTCTTCCTCTTTCCGTAATCCAGAGATCAATCAACCAATATCTCTACAGTCAACAACAACAACAACAACAACAAAAGCAATGATTTATACGTGTTTTACAGAAAGACATGTGAGCAGCAAAGGTGAGCGCAAACCAGCCGTCCCCTCCAAACGCAGAGCGGCTGACAGGAAAAAAAAAAAGAAAAAAAAGAAAAGAAAAGGAGCGGGCGATGATGCTGCTGCGCTCCGTGGGCGAACCATACCTGTCATCGTAGCAGAAATCTGCGTCCAGCGTGTTCAGATAGAGACCCACAGCCACGGCGGTGCACACCAGCTCCGTGATCATCTCTCAAAGCCAAAAAATAACCGGAATAGAAACAGTCAGAAAATAGAATCGGCTCTCTCTCCTCTCTCTCTCTCTCTCTCTCTCTCACTTCTCTGTCATTGTGCTCTGAGCTGAGCCGCTCGGCAGCACGGATCTCCGGGCATGATTCCCCTGTGTCAAGCAAAGTGTGTCAAAGTTTGCCATGTCCCCTCTAACCCATCGCGGTGAGAGAGAGCAGGGGTCAGGGCTCTGCTATCCCCGGATCGGGAGCGGAGCTGTGCGCATTTCGTTGCCGCCGTGTCGTCAATGAGCGCATCTCTCTCTCTCGCTCTGCTCTGGTGCTGGAGCAGAGGCTGGAGAAGGAAGACCCATGTGGTTTTTCCCAGCCAAGACTGAGCATGCGCACTGAGGTTGTTCTTGGAAGTACCGTATTACGGCACGACAAAAGCAGGAGGAGGCTGGTGGGGCAAATGTGAAGAGAGGAGGGGAAGGGGGGCAGGTTTACAATGATGTCTCATTTATTTAAAATGTTGTTGAATTATTTCTAATTTCAACAATAGACGGCTGAGCTTTTAATGTTAGAATATTCATGCCACATAAGTAAGTAATAAGTAATCTGTGATACATTGTGAACATATTTGAAAATTCGTTACAAAAGCATCAAATCCATTGAAGCATGTCATAATGTCACTACAACCTCCAACTCTAATGTATTTTATATTAATTTTACGTGGCAGACCGCTATGGATGGAACCCCATAGGCCACACTTTGTAGAACTAGACCTCCAAGTACCTGTCCCATCTACCTGTCTGTGTTTGCGTTTTGATTATTTTCTGGTTTATTTAGACCCAGATTTAGGAATGCCATATTATTATTGTCCCAAATGTCTTGCTTTGTTGTATTCGATAGACCAGTGATATTTTCTGCCCTTCTTTGAGTCTCTGTTAATGGTCCATCTTAGCGTTAGTGGTTCATCTTCTACCTCAGTCTACCCGTTTGCCTTCTCTCAGCTTAGCAACCAATCATCTGCATCCTGTCAGCAACCCTCAGTATTTAAGGTCCTAAAGTTATGTCCTCGTTATGTTCAATTCCTATGATAAATAGCAATGATTTCCCCAATTCATGCATATTCAGTTGTGACATTTAGACAAGGGAACTTCACAAGATAACAAACCAAACAGAATTATTCCTGGTGAAGTGTATATATAGACTTCCATGAAGCCCTATAGTTACTTTACATTGACTAGCAAAAAGCCGTTGGCATTTTTCTGCTTCATACTCAAATTTAAATTAAATGCTGAGGGGCCAGAGAAGACCTCGCTTCACATTATTGCATTCGTATAACGAATTAAAAATATTGATTGATTTTTCCTTTAACCTACCCCGTCGTCTCTGTGCAGAGGCTAAACACAGGGGGTCCTGAGCATGATGAATGAACCCTCGCCTTTCAGCCTATGGCTTGCATGTATATGGGCATCGGCTTGGAAACGCGCAACCTGGTCCCGCTGGCTACCAGCCGGACAGAAACCTGTCCCACAGTTGGAGCTCCGGCGGGTGTAAATGCACCGCAGAGCTTTGGAGAAACAGAAACAGATGGTTGATGACGGATGTGTGGCGCACACAGGTGTTGGCTCAGAATTACTGAGATGGTGACGGAGCATCATGAGGGGAGGTTAGAGTCGTTTGTAAGAGTGACCTGATTCAGAATACAGCGTGACCTCAACCTCGTGGAATCTGTTGGGTTTTTCAGGAGAAACGGTTGCAGTGCTTTTGGTTAGTGCATAGGTTATTTGAATTTATCTCTGTGTTCTGAGGCAACATAGGTTACACTTGTTGTTGGCTCTCTAGACAAAGAACCTAAAAGACAGGCAAACTTGTTTACTTTTAGTCATTTTAGTCTTCCATATAGCAGCAAACTGCATAAGTGATGAAAAGATTACTGAAGAAATCAAGATATTGATGCATTTATTTTTGTAAAATGCCTCTTTCCTAACCAGGCAGCATTACATTATGTCATTATGACATCAATGTGATCTAGCAACTAATTTCTGAAAGAAAAAAAAGACTTTGTGAATATATTTTTGTATAATCTATGTGGTTTTAGGAAGTGTCTGTCCTTATTCGAACCATATATTGTTCTCCTCATGAAGAAACCTTGATGCATATTTGACTTGAGTCCAATCTCTTTTCTTATGTCTGCGTGTGACATCTTTGACATGAATGTGCATGCTTTACCTATTAGCAGCCGTTCTGTTAAGTTTTATGCTTGAAATGATGTAAAAGATGAAAGAGTCTGCTTATCGTCACCTCTCATGGTCCTGGACAGATTACACAACTGGCCAGTCAGGCAAAAACCCAAACAGCCAAAACAGTACAGAGGACCCAAAACAATCAAACTGTGATTCAGAACAGAGATAGACCAGTTTATTTCAGTTCTGACTTTTATTGTCACTCTGAGGGAAAATTTAAAAAAACAAACACAAAAACACACACAACACACAAGATAATGTAGTCAACCTGATCAATTCATCCACAAAATATAGTTAAGTAAACAACAAAGAAAGGATCAAGTTTTAAATTAGACTTAAAACACAATGAGATCTCAGTTTTCTTAAACAATCCAACAGGCATTTGGATGCAGTTCTTTGAAAATTATTTATACCTTTTTAGTGTTACTTTTTGTCATGTGACCACCAAAAACGTTAATGTTTTATACTAAGATTTACGACCTTTTTCCCACAGAGAGCAATTTCTGCCATTGATCCAACTAAATAAAATGTATTCAAGGTGACAAAGCAACATGACTTCCCGAAATTTTTAAATTAAAGAACAATTAAAATTTTTGTCTTTAGATTTAAATTATTTACCTCAATGGGAAATTACGTTTCATGCAAGGTGACATAAAAAAATGCATGCAGTTTGCAAACTATCAACAAAAAAACAAAAAAAAAAGAAAATGGAAACATTTTAAGCATATTGTGTAATTATTGCTTTACTCTCAATTTCAACTAACTTATTCTTTTGGGACCAAAATTGAACTTCCAGACACACATTTGTATGTAGGCCAAAAACACTCATCTTTACCCCGGACAAGATCAAACAGACAAAATGAAGTAAAATAATCACAAATGCCTGGGAAGTGAGGGAGGATAATAACAGTCTGACATAAAACTATCACAAATGTAAGGACAATAGCTACAGACATGTCAGGATGACCAAAACTTCTAAGTCTCAAAATGTGGACCTGAGGGAAAATACATGAAACCCAAATAGACTATCAAAAATAAGACCTTATCAACAAATGAACCTCAAACACATATATGAATAAATGCAGATTTTAAGGCAAACTTAAATTAAAGATCCAATTTCTTCTGTCTGTATGTTCTTTACCACACGTCTGACCCCTCTGATGCTCTCAGTAGTGATTATCTTCACAACATGAGTCGTTCAGAGTGAGCAGCGGTTGTTTCCACGATGCTTTTCACTCCGGAACGGCGGCATCTCCTCCCCAGTAGATAAACATCACACAGGAAACAGACGATCAGGGTTGGAGGGACCAGGCTTCGCTCTGGTCTCACAAAAATAGATGCCATTAATATCAGCAGCAGAGCAGCAGCCACTTACAATCTGCTTCCGAATAAAAATCCACCCCAACGCGGCTTCCACTTCCCAATTCTGCCCAGGAAAACAAAGAAAGTAAACTTCTTCCCAAACTGGATGGAACATGATGAATGTTTGGGTTAGGAGCTAACTTTGGAAGATGAGGCTAATTAACATGGGCTACTGTTGAAAGCCGTGGTGTTTTTGAGAAGGGTCATTTGTTTTGTTCATGAAAGCAAAGAAAAATGTCGCAAGCAGGCTTTGAAAGTTTTTTTTAAATTAGAACGGAAAATAATGATGTCAATCCTTATGGAGAACGCTTAGGGGAAAAGCTAAATTCCCCTAAACTTGAAGAACATGATGGAAATACTTGTATAATTATTTTAGTTTCATTGCATTTTCTTTAGTGCTCTGTATTCTGATAATCTGATCTGAGCTTCAACAGTTGACGTTTCAGCCTTCATCAAAGTTCATTTTACACTTTAGCTTCAGTGTGTCACAGCCAGTAGACAAATGCAAACAGGTTGTGGCTGTCAAAATGGAAATTTTAATTTTTTTTTTTTTTTTTACAGACGAATTCACAAGCTGAGTTTCAAATATGTTACTCAAATTTGCTTTTCAGTCACATTTGCCTATGAAGTGCCAGTTTTCTATCGTTTTATATTGATCTAATATGACTTATTTCTTCAGATAGGGAAGAACAGATGGAATAGGGGAAAAACTTGCAAGGATGCGTTTTGTATTCAACCTAAGTAAATGTCCGTTCTGCTGGCTGAACAAGGGGAGTATCGATCAGTAAAGTAGCTGAAACACAACAACTATTAATCTTGCACTCCACAGATCTGGTGTTTATAGAGATGTGGTGAGAAATAATTTCATTTAAAGTTTGTGCAGGACCAGGGAAGCTTGTCAGGATTGATGAAAAGTTGGATGTAGTTAAATACAAGGTGAATAGTTCTGGAAGAGGAGTGGGGTGGAGGTTCAATATGCAGCCAGAGGTACTATGAAATGGTTTGGACCAACGCATACTGTATACATGAGCTATAATGGCCTAATCAAAGACCAGACCAGACCTTATGGCAAATGAGAATTTGTTTAAAAAAATATTAACATTTGTGTTCACAAATCCAACTGAATTTTAGAAGTAAGGACAAACGGACAAGAGGCAAACTCCAAACACCTTCAGCTCCAACTGCAGCAAACGGGAGTAAAGGTATTTTGCCATCTGAGCTAACTCTGTGTGCATGCCACATTTATAATATTTTGGTAAAAAAATGGAAGTTTAGTCCACTTTGTTTTGGTTCATGACATAAATCCCCAAATAAATGACACTGGCATTTGTGGCATGGCAAATCAAAATTGTGGAAAGAGTGGGAAAAAACCCAAACATTTAGAGCAGTATGACAGATAAAGGTTATTTAAATCTGCAACCAGCTGATTGGGACTGCAGACATCTGATCAAGCAGTGAAGACAATGTGCCAGTGAAGGAACAGGCAGATGGTGCCCCCATTCTTTCTGATGGCAGCCTGCTATCACACCTCTCCCTAAAAAAAAAATAAGTCACATATAAAAGAGGATTCATGACAAACAAGCTTCTTGAAAGGAATCTGGGTTGAGAGGAAATATATTTCAAAGGAGATGGCTCTTCAAATATTCATACAAAGCATCTTGTATCCCTCTTCTACAACTTTTTCCACATTTTTTTTTTCTGGCAGTATTGCCATTATTTTCCTTCCAATTCCAAACTCTAATTACACTCTAACAAAATCAGATAAAGCTTTATGTATGAAGCCCTTGGCTTTAGGGATTTCTGGAGATGAATTTGCAAATCAGAGCGGATTACAGAGGCCTGGATTCAAGCAGCTCTGTGTGAAAGTCTCATCAAAGCCAAAAGCCAATACGTAAGACGGACTCCCCTCACTTCCCTTCCGCTTCCTCCAATTCCTACCTGACAGGGAAAAGTCTTTGTAGGTGGTGCGGCCTTCTTCATTCGGACTATTTGTGTCTCAAAGCATTCACCACATCCTGAGAACCTTTTCCTGCCATCTGTTAAGTGCAAAGCCAGGAAATTGGAGTTTACCTACCCTCCCATTGCAAACTGGCAGCAGATTCGTTTTTTTTCCCCCTGCGTGGACACTTGAAAGAGGCTGGATGAGTGTTGCACAAACATGCGTGTGACCATCAAGGCAGGTTTGACAGGATGTGACTCAGTCAGCGAAAACAAAACCCCAAGCGGTGGTGGACTTCCCCCCCTGCCCCCAACCACTGCGGCAGGCTGTCGGAACTCCCGAACTCAGCCCGGAAACATCCCAAAGCTCCACGATCCGTCTTAATTGGGATAAAAATTTAAAAAAGGCTGTGGGACGTAGTGTAGTTTCACCGCCACAGCTACGCGAACCCTGTGAATGGCCTGCAGATGTGCCGGTTGCTGCAGCCGCAGCGACAGATGGAGGGCGCAGGAGAAGGTGTGCGACAGGAAGAAATGATTAATATCAATCTGCTCGGAATCTAGCAGATCTAACAGTTTCAGGCTTAATTAGTTCGGGATCTTCGCTTTTTCTTATTTTTGTAAGAATTAATGCTTTCTGCAGTAAAAAAGGGTTCTGAAACATCTGCTATAATCATTAATGATTCAATGGTGAATACGGGAACAGAGCACATAAAATTTATGCCAATAATTTTTTTTGTTGCTGTTTAAAATTCACTTTTCCATTACTAACACTATGTAATTGAAGTCAGTTTATTTTAATTCATTTTAGATTCACGGACAAATAAAAAAAAAAAAGCATTTATTATGCTTATGCACAACACTGAATCAGATATCTAATATATTTACTATCATTTAAGCAGGCGTCGGTTTCTTTTCACATTCACCCTTTAGTTGGCTCTGTACATCTTCCAATCAAATTTGATCTGCTTCAGTTTTCCCTTAGCAGAAAAGAATCCCCACAGCTTAATGCTGCTGCCACAATATTTTACTGAGGGAATGTTTATGGATATCCTTTTGGTCTCATCTGATTTAAGGTCCTTCTTTCACATGTTTGCTTTATTCCCTTGGCAAACATCGGAGCCCTCCACAGCACAGCTGTATTTATGTTGACACAAGTGGAGTCTCCTAACTAATTAGTATGAAATACAACATAAAATTACATTTTCATAATTTTTATTAGTATTAAAAAAAACATGAAATATTTTCCTTTTACTTCACTATGGTGTGCTAATTTGAGTTAGCATACCACATACAACCTCAACAAAATGATTCTGATGGTTCAAAGATGTACAAGTCGCACCTATTATAAAACCAATAGGAAAGAAGAGAATAAGTCACATTCAGCCTCTATCCTCAACGTATTTCTCAACCTTAACTAGAAATGGGTTTTCCAGATGTGCCCAAAGTCCACTCAAATCCCCAAATACCCCCAATTCCCTGAAGGGTCCTTTGAAACAACTTTTCTTAAGAGACCAGTGACAAAAGGCTGCAAAATGCATCATTCAAATCACACAGGCCTCACAGATCTTCCAAGTATTTCAAAGTAATAGAAAACTGCAAATGTTTCATGCATGTGGCCCATCAGAAACCAAATCGCAGGTAAAATACAAACTTGAGGACTGAAAGGAAAATTGGTTAAATCAATGAATCTAATTAAACTAAGAGGTAATGATGCACTTCAATAGTCGTTTTCAAGACAGATATGCTGACAATCATATATAAATATAATCGAAGTGTATCATCTCCATGTGCATATGCATAAGTGTCTCAGCTTTTTAGTTTCGTAGAATGACTTTTAACTCCGACAACGGCGTAGCATCTTGGAGACAGCAGGGGATCGAACAGCTGAACCAATGCAGAGAAGGACACACCCTCCTACAGGACACAAGAAACACACATTTCACACAATGCCTGGCTAAAGTATAAACCATGAGTCCTGGTCATGAAGGATCAAACGGATGCTTCTTGACCAGGACTTTTGATAATTCAGTCTTTTGATTCAAGTGTAAGAGCAGGAATGCATCCAAACGTTCGAGGACATCGGCTCTCGAGGACTGGAGATGCAGACCGTTAGGGCTGGGTGATCAGGGTGGTTCTGTGTTAGTTTTCCAACACACTCTGAGATTTGCCAAAGAAATTGGTCTCATTTCAACAGAACACCTGTGTCCGCTTGCTTGTTGTGCCCCATTGGTGGTTGGTAGAAAATTGCCAAAGGCCCAATTTGTGCAGGATAAACATTCATCCTGACAGGTTTTCCCTCCTGAGCTCTGTGCCTCTGCAGCTCCTCCAGAGTTACCATGAGGTTAATGGTTTTAGGTGAATGTTTTGGTACCTTTGTATCTGTTCAGCCTTTTTCAAAAGATGAACTGAATATTGAGACAAATCTTTTTCCTGACTAATATTCGCCAACAAACACACACATTGCCAATGCATGGCACACTTTTTAGATGTTTATTGGTGTTTTTTTTAGGGGGGGAAAAAAAAAAAAAAAAAAATTACCTTACATATTTCACACTTGCAGACTTCTTTTTTTTTTTTTAAAGAAAAACCACGTAAAATCACTTTGGCAAAGCACTATAATTTCTGTTCTGTGTGGTGTTTATGTTAGAGAACATAACAAAAATTGGTTTAGAGTGAACTCCTGCTTGTGTGGAAGAAGAACACTGCCTGCATTTGTCGTGTCTACAACTAATACAACTGAAAATGTACTAAATACATCAATCTGTCAGTGTTGGGTTGCATAAGTTTGGCCTCGCATGACTCCGAACTCATCACCACATGGATTACATTACTGTGCTTCTATCATCATCGTTTTCATCCTCGAGGGACAGCCTTCACCCCAGACCGGTGATGTTGATGTTACATAGTTTGATTACATGACCCTAATGAGGAAATCCATCTGACACATTAACCGCATGTAATCACCACTTCAAAGCTTTTCGGAGACTTCGTATCGCCTCACGATGACTCGGAGCAAAGATTAGCTTGTTGTGTTTGGCTGCGGAAACAGGAGACTGCAAAACTGCAGGCTGTGTTCAATTTGGCTGACACCTATATTAATGTCAGTGGTCCTGATTTCGGCTGACATTTCTGCATGTTCGCTTTAATCATTGGGGAGGCGTATTTCACATCCCAATCAACGAGCTGTAAGAGCCAATCACAAATGATGAGTCCAGCTGAAACGTAATGAAAGGAAATCAGAGCTGGAGCACTGCTTGGGTGATCAAATCGGCTGCGTTTGTTGCTCTATTTTCATCTGTTTGTTCTGTTTTGTTTATATCCGAAGATCCCTAAAAAGCACTTCACAATGCAGATCTGTTACTGATCTACACGAGTGTTAGGTGTCCTTGGCTCTGCAATGTTATTGCTGATTTTGTGTGGAACATCAAAGTTGAATCAAACTCCCAAACTAAAATTGCAGAACCCTTCACATTTCAGACAATGCAAAAGCCTTAAGATATATTGATCTTTCATTACAGTCACATCATAACAGTGAAGGAATAGATGCAGTTGTCTAACAGTGAATTATGCCATCCAGACCACTGTGTTGCAACATAAACCTTGTCCAGAATTTTTGCTCCGCCAATGCATATGGTGCATAGTTATGTACTTTCCAGCAGCCATTTTTAAAAAAATCTTACTTGTGCAGTTCAAGTGGCTAAGAGAGAAGGACGTTTTATGTCACGTAAAACAGGAAGTCATGAAATGCATTAAATGTCTCTAGGCAATCAGATTAAAAACAATAAGCATTTGAAATGCTTCAGTAAGACTTATTTTGTATAATTTAATACAGCCTTACATTTAATACAAATGTATTGAAATGTAAGGCTTTTCCAGGGATTTCAATAAATTTTATTTAATACCAGAGAAACATATTGAGTAGCTATGAAATGTGTTTTTCAAATCATTCATTTCTTATGAGTAAAAAAAACTATCTGGATTTTCTCCCTTGTTATTTCAAGAATTAAGTGTAACTATCTACATTTCTTAGAAAATGAAGTTTAACTTAACCAGACAGTCCAAGCCAGACCTGGACTGTCTGGCCTGACTGTCCAGGTCAGACAGTCAGGCTTCGAAGCCTGACTGTCTGACCTGGAGAACAAAGGGTTGGTGCTGGTGTAAGTCTCAGGTTGCTTTGCTGATTCAAAACTTGGACAACATGGTGAAATTGATGGAACCATGAAATCTGAATCAGAGGCTTTGTGTTGACCTTAAGCAGGTGGTTTGCACTAAAACCTCTTTATGTTTAGTAATTCTGCCAATAAGAGTCAATCAAAATTCATCCGTTGTAATAAAAAAAAGACTCGCGGACAGATATTTGAAACAACTGCTGTTTTAGACGACCTAAAAGAGACGGACACATTACCTGTTCTTTCAGGTAGCAGAGACGATCCAGCAGAATCAGACCCTCGATGCATGGAGCAAGGGCCACCTTCAACTGCAGAAAGGAAGACGTGCAGAGTGAAGCTACGGTTATTGTAAGGAGCTTTTTTGATGCAGTTTAAATGTTCCTGTGAGTCACTCCCATTAGCTCATGTCTTGTTCTGACATTTAACATAAAACAGCTCTGTGACTTGTTCCCATCCCGTTGCTAGTGTGCAATCACCCCGAAAAAAACAAAAAGCGAAGAAATTAGTGTTTTATGTCCGGAAAGTAAATTTGTATTGTGGCTGACACCATAATTAGCAGCCTTGGGGAAAACAAAACCAGGGCTGGTTTTCCTCCTCAGTTCAATTTTAGTCATGTAATTCCCCGCAGATCTATAATTTATTTACAATTTGTAGGAATTAAAATACCTTGCACCGAATTCCCTGAATTTTTGTGGTGGAAAAGGTACCGCGTTTATGACAAAAATAAACCCCTAGATGCCATACGAGCTGTGAATGGTTGCAGGCTTCTTAGACATTTTCACGTCCGAGCTCTTTTTTTTTTTACCCCAATCGCAAAATGCAAATCTCCATAGAAACCCTGTGTGTCGTCTGCTTACCATGTTAAAGGCGTGCATCTCGTCCATCCGTGCTTTGTACGTGTCGTGGTAGCTCTGAATGTCACTGTCACAAAGCTGCAGAGGAAGAAGTCAAACAATATATGTGGAATATATAGCTAAAAGAATAATTTTTTTTTTTTTTTGAGAGAAGACAGTGAGTGAGGCTTGTAAATTGTTTACGATTTTTAGCTGTCATTTTTATGACAGATAAAAATACGTCATGCTACTCTGGGGCAACCAGATCTTTGCTTGCCAGCCTTACGAACCATGACAGCATCTTTTACAGCTTGCTGAAATAATACTTCGGCTCCTATATCCAGATATAAATCTCAACCTGGTGGTGGAAATGTGAAATAGATGTTTGCTATGTTTCCAGGAGTTTTTTTCGGGAAAGCGTTGTAAGATGAATGTAGTGATTGTGTGTCTGACCTTTGAGTCGTCCAGCTCCAATCGGTGCAGAGCTCGCCGAACGTAGTCCACAAATGATTTTGCTTTGGAATAAACATTTCCGACCCGCTTCTCGCTGTGGAGCAAACACACTATTTCTCAGTTCTGGCACGCTCAAACAAACAAACCTGTCACTCCTTCAATGTGTCCCCAGTTTCGCTTTAAATCACACTTTGGAAATCAAGCCCTACCAAAGGGCTTAACAATGATGAAGAGCTTCTGTCTAGTGGGGGGGAAGTAATGGATATTCGATGCTAATGGCTGTCGTTAAACTGAGGTTTAGAGGGCAGGAAGGGCTCAGTGTCTTTTAGGAATATTTGATCTTGTCTGCATCATAAACATCTGATAAGGACTGAACTGAGGTCAGCTGCATTTCCCTCAACTGTTCCCGGATGAAGTCTTGCAGTGGGAAGACATATTTTCACACCAACTGAAAATGGGAATTTTTTAAATGCACAAAAACACCAGATTTTTATTTTTCTGTTTTTTTGAAACGTTGCAATATACTTCAATAATTAGCTTTAATTTGAACCGTATGCGTCGAAATTGAGACCTAAACCTAACCCATAATCTGTAATTGGTTAATACATATCCAAAGCAAACATTTCTAAACAGGAAGTGGCAAAATGCCATATCTGTACACATTTACAGCTCTAAGTACTGAGCAAGAGGCTTGGAACACCTGATCTGTTGAACTTATTTTTACTAAGTTCTGCATGTGCTTATTGAATGACTGTGCTGGACCTAATATCAAGATGAAGAGGTAAAATTAACGCTCACATTTAAAGGCACTGGGCTCTATTATTGTTAGCTCAACTTGTTTATACTGATAAAATTCTTCAAAGTTTTGATGTTTGGAATGATAATAGTCTGTTATGGTACTGCAAGCATGAAGGAAATCATATCTGGCTAATACCTAAAAGTAGTGACATGAAGAGCATTTCGATCAAAGCTAAACAGCCAGTAATTTTTCACATTTCTATCTCATTGCAGCTGTTTATAATTTTAACAACGTGACAGACGACTGTCAACACTTCCAAGCGAATCTTTGTTTCAACAGGGTTATTTTCAACTCCACGGTCTGGTATAATTCATGGCGCGCTTCATAACTGACTACATGTGGCTTTTGTTTGCAAGCCTCGGTTCATTTGAACTCAAACAAACCAGAAACAAAAAGTTTTCCTTTTTGGTTCAGCGCAGTAAAAGCAAACCTTTTGGACCGCTTTGAAAGCTCGACGCCTGCTCTGTTCTGCGTCCCGCTCACAATTTTAACTGTTGCCATGACTGCCGGTCACACGAAATGTCCTAAATTGCTCTGTGTTACCTTTTATAGGAGCTGTAGTGGTCCCTCAGAATAACATGAAGCACTGCTCGGTAGAACAAAGACTCCATCTGAATCTGAAGCAAAAAGATAAAGCGGTTTACTGTGATGTTGTTCCAACGGTGGGTGAATATTTCTGACACTTCCCCAAAAGTTAATGCAACACCAGCAGACAATCAAGCCTGCTTTTGGATTCGTGCCTCGGCTCCAGCGGTAATAATCAATCTTTCTGTGATTGCATTAATATTTATAAACATTCCATATTAATGGAAGCGGGTATCATGTGTCGGAGTTGGCCCGCAGCCTCTTAGCTCCATGTTTTTGAATAAATACACCAAAGTCAATCAACGACTTAAAACAACAGCAGCAGCATTAATGGACTGATTGTTTAAATGCATGCAGATCTACAGCAATGATAGAGAGTGGCCTGGGAGGTTATTAATTGTGCGTGCTTGTGGTTTGAAATGAGCTGATGGATTTGTTTAGTTAAAAGTAATGATAGATCCGCAACAGTTGTTTCCATTCTTGTGTGACGATGACTTTTAGTTTAACATATTGAGAATGATAAGTAGGAGTGCTTTACTTACACCCTGGCCAAGTGAGACTCGCTCCAGTGCCTGTTTTGTAGAAGGAAGAAGAAGAAGAAAAAAAGATTGTCATAATGAAGTGTGTTCTGGTAGGGGAAACATTTTTTGTAGACACAAGGGGGAAAACAAAGCAGTGCTGGACTGAAACATTATGACCACCTCTAACTTAATATGCTGATGACGGCTCATGGGCAGCTGCTAAATCGGCCGTAGTTTTCCTTCCAACACTCAATCCATGCAGTACACCAGACCCTCAGCATAATGCTCCCACTAACAGTTGGTCTGAGGGTTTAGGTTTTAAAATCCTCATTTCGACTCCTCCACACATGTGGTGGCTCTCAAAGGTGTATGCAACAAATGAGGTCATGATAAATCATTTTAAAACTTGTGTAGATGATTATTGTTATGTTCAGAGTATTCAAAAAATCTATAAAATCTCTTGAACACAATGAAAAATAGCTGCCATGACCTGGCAGCTATTAAAACTGATATTTTATTGAATTCATTTAAAAGAAAAAATAACTTCTCGATGTCATTGTGCATGGATCTCTTGTACCAAACTTTGCTTTTCCAGAGCTCTCCATGTCAGATCAGAATAGTTTGGCTTATGTCAAACTCACTCAGGTCCTCCCTGCTGCCCATTTCCCCTTCCCCCCGTCCACAAGAACTGAGTCCCCACTTTCACCAGCCCATAGACTTCAGACCTTCACCCGCAGCCCCATAACATAATAATTAAAAGAGTACTAGCTTCATCTGTGGGTGATGAAAATGGTCTTGGCTCATCACCGCTCTTCACTGTCAGCTTGAGGGTTCTGCTAACAAAGACGTGCCTGACAACACACATTTCTTTGTGTCATCGCACTCACCAAACATGCTGACATCCTGGCGTTCCTGCCGCAGAAACAGGACTGATTGCGGAGGTACTGACTCAGGGGGAAACCACACGCAGTCTGCAACGGTGTCTCTGGCAGGGAAGAGACGGAGATAAACTCAGGAGTTTGCTGACTGAGCATTCAGGCTCTGAAATGTTGATCCACTAATGTGATTCCTCGTTTTAAAAAAGGGCAAAATTGCAGCTTGTGTCTGTGCATATTTAAATCACCTCGAGCAATCCTAAACAGGAGGAACAATAGTCCTTTTCACTTGCATGGCAATCAAAGACAACAATGTATTTTATTGCCATTTGTTGTTGCAGTAAATCGCAACAATGTGGAAAAAGTTCAACTATGAACTCTTTTGCGAGACACTAAATTGTAGTATTTTACAATAACAGGTTTTTATTTTTCATCACAGTAAAGTTGTGATTTATTGACTGCACTGAATACAGAAAGGTAATTTTAGCAGCGATCCCACAAACACAAATATCTATGCATTTCAGTCCCAAGATGAAATTCAGTTATAATCCACTTAATTCTACATAATATGTTTTCTAAAAGGAATCAACCTTCAGGAGGGAAAAACAGTTAACTTCATTTGGGGTTTAAATGATTAGTTTGCATTGATTTTTCAGCAGAAAACTTTTTCAATCATAGTCTGAGGTGCATAACCTAAAAGAGAAAACATTTCAAATCTGCATTAAAAACACACAGAATTCACAATTATGACATGCATGAGCCTAACCAAAATTAAGCAGTTTGAGGGAAACTTCATATGTGAAAAAGAACCCACAGTGTTTGTGAGGTTGTAGAAGTTTTTAGCGCTATGAACCACATATTTCCGAGCAAGGGAGTTTCAAGAACCTTCACATACATGCATACTTCAAATGGGAGGGTAGTGGGTGTTGCTATCTGACGGCCTGACATCCTTTTCATGTCATTTCTAAAAGGGGTCAGTGACTGAGGGCGAGGAACGGTGCATGCAGAAGGATGCAGTGTAAGGAGGTACTAATAGCATGCTGCTTTCATGTGCGGCTGTGGTCAGGTTAAACTGTTCCGGACACGTAATCACATTAGCAGCCACGTTAACTTCCCCCTCGGCCCAGCGAGACCTGCTGACACAGAAGCTTAGAAACAAATGGAAAGGAGAAGCCCTCTTCTCTCCCACCCATCTGAATGTTGGAGGTATAGCAAAACAGCTTTATTTATTTTTGGTTCCATGTTCGCAAATGCAGGATTTATTTATTTATTTTTTTCTTTGGTTTACATGGAGATGAGAAAAACCTTGTTGTGACAGTTTGTGGTAGAGGAATGGCAAAACCAACTGATTAAGAGGCAGACAAGCTTACAAAGTGAGACCACATGGAATATGGTGTGCTTGGTTAGCCGTTACCCAGGAAAGCCTAAGAGCTGACTTGCTGGAAATAATAACACCACTCTGTCCTTTGCTATATTTTATTCCTTGGATACCTTGATGGACTATTCATAGCTGCAAGTACAATGGAAGCATGTACTCCCACAAGTAAGAGACCTTAGGTTTTGACCATCACCATAGCAACATGTCTGGTTAAACTGGCCTACAGAGTACCAACCCTTCTTGGATAATGGCAAAAATCGTTAAGGAATAGTTTGAGAAGAAGTATAAGTTTGAGACATTGATTTGGTACCAAATTAATCGGATCTCAATCCAACCAAACTCATACCAGGGGTACAGGGGTCTGCAACATGGGGCTCCGGGGCCACAAGTGGCTCTTTGGACCTTCCACTGTGGTTCTTAATAGCTGTGGCCAAAAATGAAAAAGAACAAGCTAGTATTTTTAAAATTAGATATAACAAATGCAGTTTTTTAAACAGGTTTTGAGTTTTTTTTTTTTTTTGTGCAATATTTGCATCGAATTTCCATATAAAAACGATTGGTCATTAGGTTAGAATCTGTGCATTTTTTTATTTTTATTTTTACAAAATTTTCCACCTCAGAGAGCAAAAAATTCATCCTCTTACTAAATTTTATCTTAATCTTTATTTTAGATCTGAAAAATAGACAGAAAACAGTGTTTCTTTAAAAAGGACAAAATTTCTATAGCAAATATTTATCTAAAATTATAAGTTGACTTTTTTTTTGTTGTTTTTTCTCAAAAAGACGAGTGACATTTGCGGCTCTAACTGAGTTTTATTTGACTGGCCTGAAAGTAAAATTGACTCTTTAGGTTGTAAACGCTGCAGACCCCTCTGCTGGACAAATAAGTATGAAACACAGAGCTCCCACCTGGCAGCTTCCAAAACAACGACCAGCTGCTAACTTCAATCAGAGCTGTTATGGAAGCATAAAGTGAGACCGACACAGAATAATCCGAATGTTCATAATGTTATGCTTAATTGGTGCAAAAGCAATAAAAAAGGTAAAAGTGTGTTATCCTGTGAGAGCAGGTGTTGTTTCTTTTGTGAAATGCTATACTGATCCCACATGAGGTAATCTCCGTGGATAATGTCATTTAACGGAATTGCATAAATTCCAAACCGGCAGCCTAAATAAACACACAACCTTGTGCGATGAAGTGTTTCAGCTTTCTAAGTCATTCTTAGGAAAGGGTGGGCCACCATGGGAGCTGGCCTGCAGCCCACACTGCAAGAGTGGGCGAAGGCCTCAGTTAAAAAAGTGGCAAAGCGTGGAATGGATTGCTTTTAATTGGATGAGATGGTATCACTTTCTGCTCCTGGTTTCTGATGTTCAGACGAGCTCTGATGATGTTAGTGTGGAAAGTCAAGTTCTTAACAAGAAGATGTCGGGAGAGGCTGCTGTAACAGCCGGAGGACACATGTAGACAATTTCACACCGAATAAACTAGAAACTGAAGGAATACACAAAACCTGGCAGATATCAGGCTCACAAATTAGAGGCAGTGAGACGAGTTCAATTCAGAGTGCAAAAGATGTGCAACAAATTCCTTCACACACAGAAGCTGTAGAGCGGTTTCCTTTGACTCAGTTTCCTCTCCAAGTACAAAGGTTTTGAAATACCCAACTTTCAGCAGCCGGTGCTGTAAGGACTCAAACCGTTGAATCCTGGAGCTCAACATGACTTGTAGATTAGGAACGTGGCTCAATCGCTTCCCTCTCAGTGGAATATTTGACTTATTTCCCACAAAAGC
Source organism: Alfaro cultratus (assembly GCA_903066825.1). NCBI lineage: Eukaryota > Metazoa > Chordata > Actinopteri > Cyprinodontiformes > Poeciliidae > Alfaro > Alfaro cultratus. Next base: position 149,680 of record CAEFZX010010475.1, read on the forward strand.
CACATTGAAATGTTTATGTGGCTTGTGGGAAATGGAGAAAGGTGATAGTTCAGATTGATGATATCAGAAAGTACAGGAGCAGTGAGTTAAAGCTAAAACAAAATGCCGCAACGAAATGTGACAAAATGTCCAGATACAAAAACAAAAACGTTCTAATTAGGCTTTCTTTGCAGAAGAATTTAGCAGAATTTTTTTAAAAAAGCAAAAAGCTAGCATTTTAAACTACCATGATGCATTAGCCATTAGCACAGTCTGTGCAGTTAGTATTGCTAGGACAGCTGTACTATTAGAGAGAATGTACCATTACCCCTGAGATTTACATGTTGAGCATGTTCTTCATTGACAAAAAGCAGTAGTTAATACAACAAAAGGTTAAAACAAGCAAAACTTGTGCTCTGTTCTGTCTTCCTGTTATCTGCTAAAAGTCTTGCTCTCTCTTGATCTCTGGCAGCTTCAATGAAAGTTGACAACGGTGTTTTCTTACAGCCTCTCACGTCTCTGTGCTTCCTCCAGCTTTCATTTGTTCCACAAAATTAACACTAAAACTTACAAAACTTGAGTCTTCTACAGTCAGTAACACCATCAACACTGAAAAGCGTTGCTGTCATGTGCGACCTAGAAGAGCTTGACCTTGAACTGCCTGAAATTCAATCTTTTTTTATTTTTTTTCTATCTATAGTTTGTGAATGTAAAATTGACAACATATTTTCATGTTCTATTTGAATTGAACATTTCTTCTGTGTTTTATTCCCATTTTATTGCTTTATTTAGGGTATCAAGGCACTGGTTGGCCCCAGGCATTCCTTGAGATTTTTTTTTGTGTGTGTGTGTGTGTGTGGTTACCCTGTCCGTCCGGGTTAAACTCCTCAGACAGCAGGTGATAGCAGCAGCCCACGCCGCAGACGGCCGACAGCTCCGGCTTCGCCACAAACATCCTCAGCGTGCTCGCAGCCAAGTCTCCACAAGTGTGCAGGCCGACCATGACGGCTTCCTGGAGTTTGGTGGAAAACACGCAGGGCAAAAAAAGAAGAGAACAGAGGATGAGGCAGAGGAGGACGGGAGATGATCGATGGTAGAATTTATTGACGATGACAATGGCAGTCACACCACTGGCTCGCTCTCTACTCCCGCAGGTGTAATTTTAGACGCTGCTGTGGGAGTCAAGTTTGCTACTAACCCATATGGTTTCCTCTACCTTACACACAATAAATGCATTCTCAGAAGGTTTTATTTTTTTTTTTTTGTCTCCTCACCTCCAGCTCAGTGATGAGATTCCGCAGCTCAGTTTCTGACGTGACATAAGACGTGAGCGGTGAAAACACGCCGTCGGCGCCCTCTCCTCTGCTCCGAGCTTTCTTCTCCAGGTTCTCTCTCTTTCTCCTCTCCCTCTCCTCCGCACTGAGCTGATTTGGAGGAACTCTGGGGGACGGCGGCTGAATCACATCTGCCGACAGAGCGCTCAGAAAGAGCTCCCCTGCTTCTGGACCGAGCTCCGACTGAGTTTCTGCAGCCGGAGCGTCGGCTGACACCCCTACATCCTGCTGAGAGCCACTTCCCGCTAAAGCGTCCCCATCCCGATTCAGCCCAGGTTTCCTTTCCACCGTCTCCGTTTGAGGCGAGGACTGGGCCTCGGCTTGGGTCCGTGCTGCTTTCGAGCGTTTCTGGTACGCTCGTGAGAACTTCTTGAGCTTCCTGTTCCTCTCCTGTGCACCATGCGTGTTTGTGCTGGAGGAGTCGATGCCGAACACCTGGAGGCCGTACTGCAGCGACAGGAAGGAGCTCAGGTATCCCTTCCCTGACCCCACGTCTATCACCTGGAATTCAATATGTATTTTTACAATGTTTCCTTTCTTTTAAATTATTCAAAAATCAATTTCAATTAAAACATGTATATTTCACTTTATGTTTCAAACGATTACATGAATAAACTTGCATTACTCTACCTGTTTGACTCCACAATGCTGGGCCAAACAAGCCACCACCTTAGACATGCACTGGACTTCATGGGATTTCTTTGAGTTCATAAACTCATCTGGCTCCAGTTTATCTGTTACAAAGAAAAATCCAGGTTAAAAAAATGTTGCTTGAGCTCCCCAAAAAGACCATCATCTGAGCTGAACGTTCGTGGGCAATCGTCTACTGGTTTGTATTCTTGGGATAAAGCCCTACCGATTTCTGCACACTCCGACTCGCTGCCTCTCAGGCTCTGCAGCAGCTCATCCCTGCTCACACACACTCCAAGGCCAGGAAGGGATTGGGCCTTGGCCGCCTCTAGCAGCTCATGGATGTCAACCAGCCGGTTTGAATGAATGCAAAACCCAAATGTGGTCCTGGAATGCTCTGTTGAAAAGGAAAAACACAAAGTGATACCAAGTTTGAATATTTATTTATATGTCTATTTAAACTGGGGAACTCCATTTGAAAGTGTATCTACCTTCAATAATTCACAGCTAGAGCAGCTATGATAATGTCAATTAAAGTTGCAGCCAATTAGGAACTAATGATGTTGCTTGTTAATTTTGTTTCTAATTATAAAACATGTCCTAATGTTGCCAGATAATGAAACCTTAATGCACAATAGCTCTTCTGAAAGGTTATTTATCTGTTTATCAACTGTTGGTGAAAACAATGGAGAATCTTCAGCTCCTTTCCAGCTGACCTATTGTGCAGTAAGAGTCGTCATGATAACTGGAAGAGCAAAAGAGATTCACAGTCCAGGTGAGCGAATGTGTCAAAATCAATAGGTGTTAGTTATAAACTCAAATACGGCTTCTGTGCAAGAAGTAAAGAGTTCAGAAGTCCAACTCTTCAGACCTAAATATGTGGAAAGAAAAACAAATCTCAAGGTTTTTATTTAAAAAAAAAAAAATAAATCTAATTTCTTTAACATTGGTGCACTATCATATAAAATACGTTTTTTTGTTTTTTTTTTACTTTTAACGTAACAACGTGTGAAAAAGTTCAAGGGGAATTGACACTTTTGCCAGGCATGCACTGTTTCTCTCTGTGACGTCTCGTCTGTATTTACCCTTTGCTTTGTGTTCTGGCTCCCCCTCCTGTTCGCTACCGGAACTGACTGCTGCCAGGACGTCCTGTGGCGTCACAGCAATGAACCGCTTCCACACGTCGTGTGTGTAGAACTCGACTGTGTGAGCATTAGCGATGGCGAGAGTCACCGACAGGAAGCGCTTTACTTCATCTATCCGCCGCTGAATTTCTGTAAGGCTGCAACGGGAGGATTTCATTTTGAAAAGCGATTTAAAGAGAACCTGAAAAGCATGTGCACTTTCCTTCTCGCGACGACGTAAACCAAGTCGTTGGTAGTCAAAAACAGTAGTCGATGACTTAAGACTCTTTCTTCATGCTTTTGTTCTTTATATTTTCCTGGTATAAAAGCTTACATTTTATGGGTCAGTATAGTGTAGAAAAATATTGCATTGTTAACATTTAAATGGCAATTAATTATCTCGTAATTAACAACAGTAGTATTTGTGAAGCATGTAATCTATCCGTAATCGATTATTCCTGCCTGGCTGAACTACGTCACCACGCAGCGTCAGCAGGAAAACAGCATGCGGCTTGAGGATAACTAGCTAAAGTAGTATGAGAGAGTTCTAAACGTCCGGTTTTTCGTGATAATTAAATTTTCAAATGGCGCCGACGAACCAGAAAAGGAAAAACGACAAAGCTCAAATTAAAGATGGCGATTTTAGGAAGGAAAGAAAAGCGTTGGGCGGGGTAAACAAGAAAAAAAAGTGGATCCCACACAACAAATTTTTTGAAGGCAGCGTTAAAGAAGGTATGTGTCTCTAGTTTGTTCTTTTTTCGCCACGCTATATTACTTAATTTATTAGCTAACCATTATTGGGTAATGTAGATTTGGACTAATTTGTAAAGTAAGATAAAAAGGTGTATAATGACAATATCTTGGTATTCAATTCGCTTCAGCCACAAACTTCAGTGTATGTCCATGAATGTTTTTTTTTATTATTTCTTTTGAATATAGCGGAAACTGATGTTAAATTACACGTCTACAGATTGTCAGTTGGGTTAAATTTGAACTTTTACTAACACATGAATATTCATTTATGTAGACCAGTTTCAAACTGAGGCTCTCTAGTTCTTATGCTGCATCTTTTAGATGTGTGTTTGTTTCTACATAGACATTGAATATCGCTGATTTCTTTTCCAAACTTTAAAACTAATCTGACACCTCCTGAAGAAATTCGGGATAAGCATTAAATCTTGATTGTTTAAACTAATCTGACACCTCCTGAAGAAATTCGGGATAAGCATTAAATCTTGATTGTTTTTTCCCCCCATCAGGTCAAGGGTTTGCTTTTAAGAAAAAGGAGAAAGTCAGACATGAGTACAACAAACTGCTGAGAAGGGAGCGTAAGAAGAACCCCAAGACCAATGTGGTGTACAAGGAGGAGTACCCAGAACACCTCAAGCATCTCTACCTGGCGGAGGCTGAGCAACTGAGGAAACAGGCTTGGGAAAACAGAGTGAACAGGAGCAAGCTAAGGATGAAAGGGCAGATGAAGGATGGAACTGAGAATAATGCTGATGTTCCTGATACAGACTTAACTGGAGGATCTGAACTGATGGACTCTGCTTCTGGGAACCCTGAGCCAACAACATCGGAGCAAGAAAGGTGACAGTTTGGTCCGTCATAACACAAATCCTATACCAGAGGTAGACAATCAGCAGTTTATGATTCTGTGTTTTCGAGGAGTTTGGCTGTAGTGTATTTGTCATATTTATTAGAAATATTATTTGGCATGTAGGACATATGATTTATTTATACAAATGTGAAATGTTTCTAGTTTAATTTGGGTTTACTCTATGGTTGGCATGAACTTAAGATTTTCTGTTTGCACTTTGTGGTATTTATTAGTGTGATGAAAAAAAGATCACGTTAATTATTTTAATTAAGAATAGGTGCTTCTTAATTTCTGAACGAGAAATTAATCACGTTTACATTCCTTTTTAGTTTTCCAATAAGCAACCGCATGCGAAAGAAAATGCAACGGAAGACATCTTACCAGAAGACGAAAGAGGAATTTCAGAACATTCGAGAAAAACGGAGACTAAAGAAAGAGGTGAAGCATATGCCTTACTTGTTTAATGCTGGATGAATTCACTGACCTTTTGTGACTTTCATTCACTTTCTTATTTAACAGGCGTACCTGAAGAACAAGCAGCAAAGAGAAGAAGCCATTCAGAGGTACAAGCAGAAAAAAGTTGAGACTTTCCGCCTGCTGAGTCAGAAGACTAAGAAAGGACAGCCGAACTTGAACGTTCAAATGGAATATTTACTTCAGAAGATCCAAGGAACTGATAAATGACTCCTCTGCTTGAACTGATTTAACTGACTACCATTTAAAACCTGAAGGAGGGCTGTGATTTTACTCTCTGTTTGCCTGGAATGACAAATTCTCCACTGTAACTGAGGAAAACCTTTACATCTTATGTTTCAGGTTATTTTGTAACATTTGTGTGCATTTGTGTCAAGCCACCAGATGGCACTGTGGTGTGGAGATGTTTTTTGTTTTTAAGTTTGTTTCTTGTATAAAATAAAATAAAAAGAAAGCACCTATTTTTTTCTTTAAACTAACACAAAATCATTGCTTTTGACCAACAACACACCAACAATCAACTCCTCAGTTGACTGTTGGTGTGTGATTTTACTTTTCCACTGTGAGTTAAATCATTAAACATTCAAGGAATTGTGATTTCAATTTGCTGTCATCAAACAGATTAAATGCTCTGAGCCCACAGAAACCAGAGTTAAACCTGCGCCCCGCTCTGTGTGTGCATGCAGCGGGTGAGCCCAGGCTGAAAAGCCTCAGGCTGCTTCCTCATGACATCACATGGTTGCAGAATGACTTGTTGAGCAGTCCTCTGTAAGACAGGACTTCCTAAATGCAGAACACGCTCAATGCTTGATACAAAGATTAGAGATACTTCTGTGCTAACAAGTCAAGAAAGGTGAGACATTTTTTGTTCTTTTTTTGTAGTTGGTCTGACAGAGTTCCATCTTGAAGGTGTGAGAATAAATAGCTGCCTATGATGTTGAGAGTTGGACACATTAAATTCAAGTAATTTAAGGTAAATCATCCGTGTGCAGGGACTCAATTTTTTATTTTTTGGGGTCGTTTTTGCATTGTACCTGTTTTCTGTAAAGCTGAACATCTCTCCAAAAAGCAAAGTTTTTCTTAAATAAATCTAAGTGCACGCTTCATGTTGATTTTATGAGCTTTACATGGTTTAGAATAAGTGAGACTACAACTTTGCAAACCGAAATGGCTGCTTGAAAACAGAGGTGCAACACCTGTTGAGGAATCGCCACCACAGTTTTACAGGCATTATCCTGTCATGTGTTCTGTATGGTGGGGAACAAATACGATCCTTCAGACCACATTTCTGTACCTCTGAGCTGCTCGTTTCTTGCGCTGAAGGAAAAAAAAAAGAAGTACTGTATAGCTGCATGGTTATGTAACTCCTTTACAAAAAATCAATCTGTCTTAGCACTTTTAAGACATTGTAAGGCAAAAATGAAGCACGAAATCTAACTTCTGTTTCTTTCTCTCTTTTTTTTTTGTTAATACAGAACCCTTTCCTAGTTTGGAGCACATTCACAGCTTGTCTCCAGGCTCATCATTCTGGTGCTGCTTTCTACCTCCAAGATCATGGCGTCTGTAAAAGCTTTGGGGGGTTTGAGAGAGAGCCAGTGAAGTGAAGTTTTCTTTCTTTTTCCCAATGACCACCACAGAGGTGAATGCCGTTTCCCACACATTGTGTCGTTGAAGAGTGCCGGGCATGGAGGAGGAAGAAGTCAGGGTGAACGGCTGTGGACCGAGAGGGTCGGAGTTTGGTCACATCACCCTGCTGGATAAGACCAAGGAGTTTTTTCAGACCTGCGACGTGGAGGGGAAAGGCTTCATCACCCGCACTGATATGAGGGTGTGTTTCTGATTGAGCTTAACCTTTTATTGTGACTTACGCTGGAAATTGAAAGTATTTTCACTAAATCTGGTGAATGTAAGAAGTTAAATCACTTTAAAAATATACAGATAAAGTCTATCAGAAGTTACTTAGCAAATCTATTGTAATGACAATATCTGGGTAAGTATTCATACTCCTTTAACACTTTGTGTTTCTCCTGTAAATAGGATTTCTAATGCTGAGTTTAAATTGCACCCAACTTGAGTCTTTTTAGTGATTATGGAACTTCTGAAGCCAATTGGTTATTTAGTGGGGTGGGGGGCAGAACGGGGATGAATACTAATTGAAATCACGCTTAAGGTTTTCATTTGTAACATGTTTTCCCAGCCCATTTTCCACTTTGTGCATGTCCGTCACATAAAATCTCAGTACACAATACACTGAAGTTTGTAGCTGCAACACGACAATGTGAAGAGGTTTAAGGGGTGTGAACACAAAACATTAAAAAGATTGTTTTTCAAGGATGAAAAAACAAATCTGAACAATCTGGATGCATTAAAGCTCTGCTGAAAGAACAATAGGTGATGCTTTCATGCTTTTATTGGTGACACAATTTAGTCTCTTCTTTGGCATTAATAATGGTGAATAACGAGCAGGAAACACTCGGTGTCACCACTTCTGGCTCTGTTCTGGATTCTTTTTTTCCATTTATAATGATTTTTCTTGGGAAGGGGGGGGCACATTACCCAAACAACCCTAGAAGTGCTGGAGGAGTACCACTGACGAAAAGCTTTATGCGTATCATAAAGCTCACTTACACACACACCTTAACCAAGATGCAGGAACATTACCTACAATAGCTGTTAAAGAGCTGAGTGTGGCTGAGCTGCATTTTCAAGTGATTCCGCCTGGATTTTCAAGCATTGAAAGTCTCTGGGAACAGATTTAAATGCTTCTAATATCACTTTACAACATCCTCGGGAAGAACAGTTTCTGGTAAAGCTCACCTCCAGCATTTTAAAATCCCGTCTGTTTACATTGTTCTCCCAACAGAGGCTCCACAGAGAGCTGCCCCTATCTGCTGAGGAGCTCGAGGATGTGTTTGACTCCCTGGATACGGACCGTGCTGGTTACCTCACGCTGGAGGCCTTTTCCTCTAGATTCAGTATGTTTCTTCCCTTCAACAAACTTTCTTTCTGCTTCAGAGAGATCCTCTTTAGCATTCACAGCTTAGAGTCCTATCAAAACTGAAGGAGACGAATAAACCTTATTGCCAAGTTGACACCGAGCAACAAAATGTGTCTCTTACGGTTGTTTTTATGGGAAATATGCAAAAAAATTCATTAGTTTTTATTTTTCTTTTGAGGCGTGTAATTGTTTACAGAGGGAGTGTGTAGTTTAGCAAGGGAGAAACCACACTGCCTGCAAGTGAAAGTGACACGAAAATGTTATGTTGGATTGTCTAACTGTGGCGTAAATAGTTATGAAGTAAAGAAATTCCTCAGAACGTTAAGCTGAAGAAAAACTTACAATAAATATTTTTATGTTAGTCCAACGAACCCTCTGATGTTTGCTGACAACCTAAAGGAGAGATTCAACCTGCGTTTCTGAGCAGTCCCTCCAGTCTGGAGTTCAGAATGTGTTTAAAAAGCATGAACTCAATCCAATAAAGCATATGTTTGATAGTTTGAAAGCCATTACGGTGTAAAAGCGTGGAAATGTGTAAGGAGAGTGGATTTTAAATAAGCCATGGTGGACCCGATTCAGTTAAACTCTGAAAGTGAATTAAAATCGGCTTTTACACCAGAGAAATTTGCAACGATCCACAGATCTTTAGCAGCAGAGGCCTGAATGATGTGTTTCAGAAATAGATCACCCACACACTCACATACTGGAGTGTATCCCGGTCCATTCAAACTTTGAAATTGTTTGGGTGTACTTCAGGTCAGTTCCTGCACGGTCGGAGAATCTCTGTCACAGATGACCAAACTCAGGCCCCAGGGCCCGTCCTTAAGGCTAAGGAGGCTCTTTACCAGAGTCAGTGGGAAGCCAGGCTGTCGGGGGTAGAGGACGAAGAAGAGAGGCACTTCTGCATGCTGCTGGAAAGTCTTGGCGCCAGCAATGTGTTCGAGGAGTAAGCTTTATCCACCTTTGTCTTGTTGCTGCTTTGCATTTATTAACAAAGCCCAACATGTCCAAATGCATTTAGCAAATCCCTGCTCCCCAGTCCAGGTGAGGTGCGCAACCTTTGGGCCCAGCTCAGGCGAGACGAGCCTCACCTTCTGTCCAACTTTGAGGAATTTCTGGCCAGGGTAACATACCAAATCAAAGAGGCCCATCAGGAAAAGAAAGAGATGGAAAGTGCCCTACAGAGGTAAGAAAATGCTTTTTTTTAACAAGGCTTTTTCAAGGAAATTGAAGGGTAAGAAACACTTTTGTTTTGGTTAATGGGACAAATAAATCCCTATTCTTTTACTTTGCTCTCATTTAAAATCCACTGATTATTAGTTTGGGTTTACAAGTAATTCTATATTTGTATCAATTCACCTACAATCGAGGCAAAGACTTGGATTTAGGACTGTTGGTAGTGCAAGAGAGCATTGGTATTCCTGAATGTGTAATGAAAATAAAATAAAAATCACTATGTTCTCTCCTTTCCTCCTCTGTTTAGCAGAACAAAATGTTCTCTGGGTGAGTAGGGGGATTATGTAAAATTGCAGTTGTTTTTACAAACAGAGCCAGCATCAACTGTGTATAGAATTTCTCGTGGCACCAGATGGTACACTGCAGCTTTTCTCCTTTACACTTCGGTAATTAGCTGTTTAGAATCTTTTTTTTCCCCAAAGGGCTGCAAATTTCTGTTAATCAGTCTGTAAGCTTGTCGACATAATTATTAATACCTAAAGTGGAAAGTAGCATAACCTCAAGCAGAGCCTAGAGAATGGTCTCTTTTTTTAGCTGTTTTTTTTTTTTTTTGTGTGATGCAATCAGAATAGTTATCTCTTCATTCCAGGAAGACAGCGACGCATGACAGCGAGATCCGCCACTTGTACGAAGAGATGGAGGCGCAGATCAAAAATGAAAAAGATCGACTTGTGCTGCAGGTACAGGAGCTCAAATACAGAGAAATAAACTGTCAAACCTGCTTCTCTGTTGGTAGCATTAAAAAATGGAGAAACGATTTCCTGTTCAGCATATTTTGTGTTTAGAAACTTTTTTTCAGATTTTTTTTATTTTTGTTTTAAAAGAAGCATCTCCAGCTAATATGAAGACTATTTGTGATCCTTGTAAGAGATTTTCAAAATCATCATCTTCCTGAATTTGAGAATAGATATCAAAGTCTTTTTTATTGGTGTATGTCTTTGAGGTTGGGTCTTTATGTTTAGCTTTTATTTACTTGTGACCTTCGAGCATTTCTAATCTGGCCTGCAGGATTCGGAGCGCCTTCAGGTGCGCAGCCAGGAGCTGGAGCACCAGCTGTTTTCCAAGGAGCGAGAGCTGGAGCAGCTCATCCAGAAACAGAAACGGGTACGTTGATGCACACGTACCCTGCTGTGTCCTACGAACTCGGCCATGCTATAGGATATTTGCTAGTAACTGACTCAGGATTTGACTCTTTTTTTGTTCCGGTTCAATTATAGGCAGCCTGCTGAACCGAAATGGCCTTTTTTCACAGGATTGGGGATACAGTTCATTACAATAATGTTTTTGTTGCTACAAATCTAGAATTGGTCTTTCATAAAAACAATTTAAATATTATTACTTCTGTGTTTAAAAGCAAAAGGCGACTGCTTTTTTGTATTATTTTGCCAGACAAAACCATATCTATGCTCCATGCTTAGCTGCAGATACTTGTCTGGATAATTAGGAAAAACAAAAACACTTTTTTTTTTTTTTTTTTTGGCAGTTAGAGCTCCAGTGCCATGAGCTGAATAGCGAGAGGCAGGAGAGCCACGTGGAGAATGTCAAGCTGAAAACGACCAACGAGGAACTGTCCAGAGCACTGGAGAGCACCAGCCTGGAGCTCTCTCTGGCTCAGGAGCATCTGGCTCTGCTGCAGGAGCAGGCGGCCAGGCTGCATCAGGAGAAAGAGATGTAGGTAGAAACTCTTTATTCTTAAAGGTTAATCTATTGTTGTTGGTTTTATTTTTTATTGAGAAATCTGTGGTGTTGTTCGTCCTGTTTAAGGGAAATGTACAGAATAACCGAGGGCCTCCAGAGGGAGAAACAATGTCTCATGAAGCAGCTTGACCTCCTCAGGTGAGACCAGCAATTTCCCAAACTGGTTCTTGATCTCTTTCCTTTAAATGTACGAGACTTAACTGGATGAAAGCAACTTGAACAAATGCCATGTTCCTTCCAGAGAGATGAACAAACACTTAAAGGATGAGCGAGACATATTCTGCGCTGTTGTAAGTTCTTCTTTAAAAATACATTTGCATAACCAAACTGATTGAAAATAAACTTACGTAACCTGTTGTGTTTATTTAAAAAAAAAAAAAAAAGCCACAAACCTCACTCAGAAAAAAGCAGAAGCAGATGGAGGGCCTTGCTGACTTATTTGATGACGAAAGTCAACCAGCGAAAAGGTAATCCATTCGTCATCATATTACTATCGTGAGAAAACTTAGTCTTTTGGGATAGTTTTCTATGCTAACAAGAATATACAGAATTTTGTGATGTGAAAAAATCATATAGAACTTGCAAAATGTGAATTTTGTTACATTACATGTACAAACCTGAATGTCCATTACTGTGGGAAACCATGACAAAGTACATTTTACACATTTTTCAATTGTGAAAAATGTTTCAAACAGTTTCATTCAGCCACTTTTGCCCTGACTCCCCTAAATGAAATCCAGTATAATTCTTATTTGCTCAAAAAAATGTAACACTAGATATAACATTTCTTCTCCTTCAAGATGATCCATCAATTTGTGTTGGTCTGTCTCCAAAACAATAAAAGGATTGAAGTTTGTGATTATAATATGAAACCTAGGGAGGTTATGCATTGTTTGGAGAGGCTCGGGACAGTGAGGAAAACAGAGGAAAACTGATTTGAAGGATAAATTAACTTGTCACTCTAGATTAAAAACAAAAACAAATTCAATATGCAGATCAGAAGCATTCTAGGGCTTTGGCTTGCAGATATCTGTGCCTGTCATTTCAGTGTATCCTCTGTTTCTCCTCTGTTCCTAAAGAGACCCTCTGCTGGTGGAAGTGTCCTTCCAGTCTCTGGAGGCCTTGCCCATAGAGCACCTTCAAATCGTGTTTGTTGCTTCCTCCTCCTGTAGTGAAGACGACGCTCCCGCAGCTTCTACCGCCACTACAGCCTGCACCACTGCACATCAGCAGCGACCTACTGCAAAGAAAATCTCGACCTTAGCCAATGGTAGCGTCAGCCCAGGCCCACCCAGAGAACAAGATGTGAAGCCAAAGCCCAGAAGGACGTTCGCTAAAAATGCTACTAACAGGAAAGTGATGGTGAAAACCAGAGAGAGCTCAAACAGAGGGGAGCCTGAGAGGAAGATGAGTGGAGAGGAGGAGGACATGCTCGGTGAGCCAATAGATGGCTGGCCGCTTCGCAGGGTCATCTCGATTGAGGAAGACCATCTGCCGCACCTTCTTCAAGGTGGACCCCAACCATTACTGCACCAGCTCAGGGAGGAAGAAGATGATTATGAAGAGGAAGCTCATAGCGAGGCTGAAACTAGTGCCGTCATGGGTACTGATCTCAGTACAACCCCTCTCTCAAGACACATCACTGTTCCTACTGAAGCTTCTTCTACTAAAAAATCCCAAGTGAAGAAGACTCCAGTGTCTCCAAGATGCCAGCCTGTTGGGAGGGACGCCAAACCAGTGAGTTTACTGCTTCAGTTTCTCTCAAATGAGTCATTACAAGTTGCAGCCGTTTTAGTCTGCGAAACAAGTACAACACATTTTATTATCCCCAGGAAGCAAAGGAAAGGGCCGTGTTTGCCCCGGATCGTCTGTTTAAGGTCGTCCTGGTTGGAAACTCCAGTGTAGGCAAGACGTCCTTGCTGCGCTCCTTTTGTGAGGGCCATTTTCACCCGTCCACAACTGCTACTGTGGGTGAGAAGAAAGACATTAATGCTGCGACCATGAAACAAACAGAGGTTGTATGTTTATAGATGTTAACAAAGAAGATCTGAGGGTGAATAAGTATCACATGGAAGGGCTTATGAAGTCACACTGCCTGACTTAGAGCCCCGACTCACATTGTACAGGAGATTAAGTGACTCCTTGTGATTTTTTTTTTTAAGCCTACTTTCATCTCTCACACTCAATTATCCTCATTCCCTCTTTATTCTCTGGTATAAGTCACTCGAAGGTCCTCTAGTGGCCGTTCTTGATAACAATCTTTTGTAAATCAAAGCATGTACAGTGCTGCCCACATTTCTTAGCATCCCTTGTGTAGACGTGTTAAAAACCGCAAAATAACTCCATGCTGTATATGGCGTGCATTTGTATAGTGCTTTTTCAAGTCTGAGGACTTCAAAGCAATTTACACTACTTTCAGTCAATCATATACACGTTCAAATTGTTTTATTTACTTTTTCTTTAACAAGATCACTGGTGGCTCAGCTGTCGGTATCCCAAACAGTCCTTTAGATAGAGGTAATTGTAACCTTTTTAAAATACTTTATATAGGTGATCAGAAATTCTAAAGTAAGCACATCTAAATGCTAAACTGTTGTTTTTTGATCAGATCAGACATTGATCTAATGGTAAACAAAAGATAAATGTGTAGAAAGGCAGATATTTCTTACTTTATTTTATTGTGGGAGATCTGTGATGCTGTGATCCAAAACAAATCATGTCATTATAGGCAAGTCTAAATTCTGACCTATTATCAAAAGGGAGCTATGAAAAATACAGCAAGATATTTTTTCCAGGTGGTAAAAAAAAGCTATCTTATTATGATTTTTTTTCCTTCTCTAAAATAATTGGAGTATAATAAAAATTGCATTTTACTGAAGATTTTCAGTATGAGATTAAGCTGCTGAAATAAGAGGTGAATATATGTAACTGCTTTACTGCCAACACTGTGTACTTTGTTATGTAACTGGTACATCAGTGCAATATATTAATATGGAATACATGCTAAACCTTTTTCTCACTAGGCATTGATTATAGCGTGAAGACGTTAACGCTGGACAATATGCAAATAGCAATGCAGCTTTGGGATACTGCAGGTCAGGAGAGGTGAGTTCATTTTGAGATGCAAAAGTATTCTAAGATCTGTCATAGACATAAAAATCATCAGCTAACTAACTTATGTACTGTTAATGCTTCTAATGAACAGCTGCATTCCCAAGAAAATGATTATGAGACATGGATGCTTGCAGATTTTTGATGTAAATGTTAAGTGCAGTGTTTTATATTCTACCTAATTTGTTCCAACCTTGACACAGGTTCCGCAGTATGACTAAGCAGTTCTTTCGCAAGGCTGATGGTGTGGTGTTAATGTATGATGTCACAGTGGCGGAGAGCTTCACGGCTGTTAAACCCTGGCTTCTGAATGTCCAGGTGGGAGATTTAACCTCAAAAGATTTACGCAACTGGTTGTTCCGATTTGCTCTCAGGTCTTCATTTTTTTTTTTCTTTCTATTTCTCGTTGACGTTTAGGACATATGATTTACTGTACTTACGCTGCCATTCCAAGGCAGAGTAAGTACAGTAAGTACATGTTTAGGGACCTAAACATGAACGATAAGTCACGAAGACCTGCAGAAGTATTGGACTTCATTAAATTTTAAATAAATTTAGGACTTCAAAAATGTCCAGAAAAAAAATGACTTCACATGTTGAAGTTCTTTAAAGTACATTCACTATATTCACTATAGATTTGAAACTAACAAAATCTGTCATTTTGGAAATTTTGAGATATTCATAACCAGATGAGAGTGACTAGCCTTTAAATTAGGATTTCTCACCATACAACATAAACTTGCTCTTTAATCTTTTACTTAAAAGATTTGAGCACCATCAAAGCTATTCTTGTGTCCTCATAATCCAATCTATAACAAATTTATTTGTTGATATTCTGATGTAAAAATAAGAGATTCTTGTGATCTTCGGTCTGGGAGTAATCGTAGTAGGGTGGTGGTCCTCAAGGCCAGTGGTTGGGACACTGCTGCTTCCACCTCAAGCTGTGACTAAATCTAATCCATCTCACTGAAATACAATGCTAAGCTAGTTTAGTGCTCTTCACAGTGGCACCCTCTTTTATTTTCCCAGGAAGCAGCAGGTGAGAGGATACCCATTCTCCTGCTGGGCAACAAAATGGACATGACAAGAGAGAGGGAGGTGTCTTTTAAAGATGCAGAGCAACTAGCTTTCGTAAGTTTACATGTGCCTCCAGGTTAATACATGTTCTAACTTCTTCTTACTTGTAAAGAAACAATCAGTGTAATAAATTCCTTTTTATTTCTATGTGAAAAAAAGAGACGCTTGTCACATGATTTCACATCTTTTTTTGCCCGTCTTCATTAGGAAAACAAGGTGATGTTCTTTGAGGTCAGCGCCTACACCGGCAAAAATGTGACAGAGTCCCTCACTCACCTGGCCAGGTAAGATAGTAACTTTGAAACACCTTAGTTATAAATCCAGTTGATCAGGATAAGCTGGAGTGAAAATGGGGGGGGAATGCATCATGTGTCCCAGTTTTCACCACAGGTGATATGACTGATGGTGCTGGCACTGTTGGCTCATTCTCTCTTCCTGCTCTGTGTTTTTAGGATTTTAATGGAGCAGGAGGACACGGTAAGAGACACAACAGTCAGCCTCAGTGCTCAGCCCATTAAGAAGAAAGCCTGCTGCAAGTGAAGACACCCATCCTTGCAAAAACAAGGACAGATTGAATTTCTGACAGCAGCAATTTACAGAGTCCTACATCAGTTTCTGACAGTTGCACAAAAGCAAAAAAAAAAAAAAAGAGAGAGCGTAAATTAGATGTTGAACTGCTGTAGAGACCTCACTTTAAAAGGGCTTCTTTCAAAAAACTATTTTTATTTCAGTGGAAAAAGAAATGCATAAAAGTATACTGTAGGTGTGAAGAACTGTTTTTCTTGAAGAAGAAACTGGTGAAAAGCTGAAGCTCCCAAGAGTGTTGTCTACCTTGATGAAAAACATGTAAATAATGCTTTGTTAATCACAATAGTGTAATGTGTAAGATTTAGAAAGTATTTAATTGTTAATTAATTGGTAAAATGTGTGATTTAAAAAAAAAATAATCACCCTGAAAACCCTTATTAATGATAGGCTCTCAAGGCATGTTCTGTTTTTGTTGTATCTTCAGCTGGGAAAAAAAAAATAGTGGGAGAAAACAGAAAGAGAAACAGCACACGGTTATTTCGCATTTTATTCATTATCACATCCAACTTTGTGTCTTTTTTAATTTTCGTAGGTCTTCCCATTTTTTTTCTTTGTTGTCTTAGACGTTTTCCTGCTTTTTTCTGAAGCCTAAGCACATTTTGTTCTGGGTTGGTGTCAATAAAAGGAATATGTGAAGCAACATTTTCTGTAATCGATACCCAACGCCCACTCTCCACCCCCCGCCAGCCCCCACGCCAAAACCCAAAAACCACATGATGCAAACAGGGAATGATGACTCACCTTACTTTCTGTACAACGCAACAACAGAGCCTGTCTGTGGAGTCCCATGCAAATCCAGTCTCCTAGTTTACAAATCACACCCATGGTTATGGTATTCAATAATAATAGTAATTTTTTAAAAAATTTCTGTATTTTACTTATTTTTTTCGGTTTTAGTCTTACGTTCAATTTGACATTATTTTGACAATGCATCTCATGTTAGTTTTTAATTAACGAAATATGTGGTATTGTTGACTTGAGGATAATAGGCCAATAAGTACATAATTTCCCAGTCATTGTTACAATCCATTAATCTTAATTTAAACATTAGCTTTGAGTGTAAATTACTTGCTTTTATTATTTTCTGAAACCACAGATGTGGTCAGTAAACCTAGAGACTCCTTTACACGGTTAGATTCTAAAATCACGTTTGACGTTTCCAATTTGCACACAGTAAATAATCATTCCAAAGCATTTTGTCTCATAAAAAAAATATCAAAGAATCTCTTAAGAATGAGGAAAAAGTCATGTTTTTGTACGGTGTTACATTCAACGGTGGGGTTGCAGTTATTATTACGATTCCTGTCAGAAGTTTACATATGCTTATCTTTCGGATTAATGTCATTTTCATTTGGTGCTTTTAACGAATTATGTGAACTGATCTTCGTACAGGTTGTGTTGATAACTACCTCCAAATTTTTGACATTTTTAAACAATAAAAATGTGGTCCACAAGTTTAGCGTGGATTTTGCTTACCAGTAATCCATGCTGGGTCAAAATTATACATGCGGGTTCAAATACATATCCAGCATTTGGATACATGTGTCATCACAAGTTGCAGAGAAACAACAACAACACTATTGTAAACATCGACAAGCTTGTGGCACCATTTTGTCTGAATATTTAAACAATTTTCTTATCGGAAAGAGTCGACCCAGCTTTTATTTGCTGTTTTTCTTGCATAGACCCAGATATTTTAGATTATTCAAACGAATGATCTGCATCCATAATGGCCGTATGTAAACTTCTGACTGGGGCTATCTGTGACGACGCTATTGCTGAGAGAAGGTTCTGCGCTCATTCTGATTGCTTCACTTCGATGCAGACTGGACTCCATCCAGTAAGATACCCATTTGCTTCCCACCCTGATCAGCTGGACCGCTTCCTGGACAGCCGTCGTCCTCCAGTTGTGTCCAGGGGGGTCTCGGGGCGGATCTGCGCCAGTGCCTTTGCTTGCTGCTAGCGCATTTTGTAGTCGTGAGAAATGGCAGCTTCACATAGTTGTCCTTTAAAATCTAGCTCAAGGGTGAACTCCAGGTCGCGCTGCAAAAATGTAAAGTGAAATTACTTGAAGATAAAGCAAAACTCCCACACACGAGTAAAAGCATAGAAGCTGACTCAAATACAATGAGCTAAATGACATGTAGACTCATTCATTTTTAAGTTAACATAACATGAAATTATACAAGCCATTAATTGAAAGAAGACGTTAGCCTAGAATATTTTTTTTTTCGTATTATTATAATGTGAGTGTGCTGTCATGAGATAATAAAAAAAAGCTGCTCAGAGTTGACAATATGGGTAAAGCTTAAAGAAAGCCTTTTTAAAGTCTGCACATTGTGAAATGTCAGAGCTTTAGAAGGGCCCAGTCAAAGTCCAGACATAAATACAAATGAGAATCTGTAGCAAAATTGTTTGGATTAGACCTTTAATCGCATGTGACTGAGCTTGAGCTAAGAAATATTAAATGTACAATACATACAATTATATAAGCTCTTTATGATATTGTATGTAAATTATTGTTGTATTCTATAAGGATCTCAATAATATCAGCACTTTTGAGTCTTACCACGTTCTTTTCATTGGGTCTAACGGTGATACTGCCAAAGATCTCTTCTCCTTTCTTGACAGTTAAGTAGTCCTCTAAATAAAACACAGTCTGCTTCCAGTGTGTGCTGGGAGCATCTGGAGCTGAGGAAGAAAAGGAAAAATGAAATGAGAAAAGAAAACAGGGGAAAGAAATTTGACTGGTTAACTTATTGAAAGAAGGCAAGGAAGACTGAGAGGGGATATTGTCTTAAGGGAAGAAGAAATTGCACATCGGTTCTGGTGAGCTCTAAACTGCCTTGGGCTTGTATTCATGGGATTTTTTTTTAAAAGCATACTGGCTGACATCCACTCACCCAGTGGGAGAAATATAAAGGTGGAGAGGAGAGAAGCCCTTCAGTGATGCTCTGCCTCAGCCCCAACAGACACAGCCAAACATAGAACCTCCTCTACACGATATTATGTAAGCAACTGCTACGTGAATATATTAAAATAGGCTTACATAACGGCTTACGTAGAGTTGAGTGGTGATTCCACTGGCAACAAACACAAGTTTGATTTGTGTAACTTCAGCAGAGTGTGGCCAGGAGCAGAGAAGGTGAAGCAATTAGCGAAACTGCTGCAAGGTGGTTCGGAATGTGAAAGTAACAGGTAGATGATTTCTGTTGAAACCTGCTAAAGACATTGTCATCATGTACATGTAGGAGTACGCATAAAACTGAAAACCAGGGGTTTCTGTAATCAACACGTGTTTGGAAGATGATGTAAGTTCCCGTTGTGTTATTTTTAAAGGAGGTCTGGTGAAGTGGAGGAACTTGTTGGCGTAATTTAGCTAGTGATACTTAAATGCCCTTTTATCTTCATATTTAGTTTTCGATTAAAAAAAAAAAAATCAATTGTTAAATGTATTCCCCAAATGTTAAGGATGTGTTACATTTATTTTTATTTTACAACATAATCTCACACTAATTTTTGTTAGAAAATTCCAGTCTTTAATTTGAGTGAATTCATCTGATGAGAAAAAAAAAAAATCCAAACAATAAAATATGGAATTTCTGTTAAAATAAACTAATAGTTAAATTAATGGTGCAATAATTGTTTCTCGCATCATTTTATGTTCCACAGTTAGTGTATGATGGGCCTAAACTGCAAAAGTATCACATATATTAAATAATAAAAAAGATTGCTTAAATGTTTTCAAATAATCTGAATTTTTACTAGATTTATAGATATTGCTCCATAAAATCAGTGGGTTAATTGAATTCTATAGAATATTTAACATGTAAAGACTTCATATTTTATGATATTTTTATTTCCAACATAAAAAATGTATACTAGAATGAGTTTGTTCCAGTCTCACCGGTGGAGAAGCCTGTCTTTTTGTGACATTTGGTGAACTCCATATTGAAATAAGTGACCAAAGCGTGAACGTAATCGTTGCGCTGGATCTGCAGACAGAAAGCCGAGGTGAAGGACAGGTCCTCTGGCTTCACAGTGTAGATGTCCACCTCCTTGAAAACACACAAAAACCATATTTGCCGTATTAAAAACTGCCACAGAGATGCCTGTCCCTGTCATTTTCAACCCGATTCGGTTGATGCTGGAGCAGTGGGACACGGACACCAGCGCTTGCCATCTCCCTCACACATGCAGCGCATGTACATGCCAGAGCTGCTTCGACATTCACCACGATTTTTGGTTCATGTGCGAATTTGTGTGCGTGAAAGCCCACAGGTTGAATCACGGCTGGATAATCAAGCATGTTCACACTACACATGCTGCGTGGGCGTCCTCCCTTGAGTCCTCTTGGAAGGGAGGTTTTCTGAGGCTGTGTGTTATATCAAGTCCTGCCTTGTGGATGCGTTGCCTCAGAGACATCTTTGACTTTTCTGCAACCTGCTGCACATCTCACTGGGCCCGAAATAGAGAAAGAGCAGTTACGTCCCTCCTTTGCATTGCAGAAGATGGTTTACATGAAAGTACACGGAGGGATTTTTACACTGAGACTTATTCATTCCACCCAAGCGGCTTTACATCAGCATGACAGATTGTGATTTAACACCTTTGTCCTTTCCAGTAATACCAGGACCATATCTTATGCAGTAAAATGGGGGAGGTGGAAAAAAAAAAAGCCATGGGAGTGACTTTGTAATTTAAGCCTGTGAAGAATGACTGACAGCACAAATTAGGATAGTGGGATATGGGGGAGATATGCGGCTGAGCTCTGAATTTACACGTACAGGCCTCTGCAAAAGTATTCATACCACTTAAACTTCTCTGCATTTTTGTCATGTTGAACCGCACACTTCAACTATTTAATTGGGAATAAAAGTGGTGGGCCAATTCTAACTGGTGCATAATTGTGAAGCAGAAGTGGTTTTCAAAATTGTTGACAAGTGGGTGCCTCTGGAAAGTGGGTGCATATACTGTATTTTTCTCCCTCTCCATCCTTGGACTCAACACTTTGTGGAACCCCTTTTTGCTCTACTTTTGTCATGTCTCTACAACCTTTACAATTAAAATGCCAGCCACTTTTTGCAAAATAATTATAACCCTAACCCCTATTAAGAGCATTTCTTCAGGTTTTCCTTCCTAAATTGCTTTCATTGAACCACTCTTCAATAAAAGTCAACTTTGCGGGGTGCACAACTAATCGCTGATCTCTGTGCATCTCCTCCAGAGTTATCATTGTTCTAATGATAGATTGAACGGTACTTTGTGAGATGTCTGAGGCTCAGTATACTGCTTTATGACCTAATCCGGCTTTAGACTTCTTCGAAACTTTATCCCTGAGCCGTCTGAGATGATTCTTGGTCTGCATGATGCTGTTTGTTCTCTGACAAAACTCTGAGGCCTTTACAGAACAGTTGGATTTATGCTAATCGCAATTGACAGACTTCTAATAGTTCCTTACCTCAGATATTTTTGGGAGTATCAGAATAAAAGGTACTTTGTTTGGCATAAAAATTAAAATCTTCCCCATTTTCTTTTCACCTCATGTTGATCTGTAACCTGAGTTTTATTTAATTGTAAAGAATTGTGTGGTTATAAAGTGAACTTACTTTTGCAAGGCAGTGTAAGAAGTCACAGGGAGAGATCGTTGTCAGATGAGCTCTTACTAACTAATAGGCTACCAAGATTTGAATCTAGTCCAAAAATTGGGACTTCCATTAATTCAAGTGACTGCCACTGAATGTGATGTTTCATCATCATACATGGGGAGAAATTGAGGGAGGTCTTCCCGTTCGCTTGTATGAGGCCTGACGCTGTTTAATTCAGAGATTGAAAAAGGTTAAAAACAGAGGAGCAGCTGAGAAGCAAGACAGAGAGGCTAAGAAAACAAAAGCACTGGGTAATCCAAATCGAAGGGAAAAAAAAAAAAAAGATGGCGCAAAGCAGATGAAAGAAGGCAATAAAAGAGGAAGCTTTGATAGAAGCTGTAGTGGACAAACGACAACAACAAAAAACTATCAATCTCTCTGAATGCTCTCATCTTCTCTTCATTTGGGAGATGAAAGACAAGCCAGCGTTGTATCCTGGAGGAAGGAAACAGACCTGCAGTCTATTACAACTTGCCAGAAAGCTCCATTATGTACTAGAAAATAGCCTCAGCAGACGGCAAGCGCGCAGAGATGCTGGAAGTGATATCTGTCAGTGAATTTCCAGGATTTCAGCACATAAAAGATACCACCTGGATGTGTGCCAGAATAATAGTTGTTTGTGTGTGTGTGTTGTTGTTATTGTTTTTATACTTTTGTCAACGTGTGACAGAATTTGACTTAAAAATATGCCCAAGAACTCTTTCTCGGAAGCGTTGCATAGACATACCTACCTTTATGAGACAGGCGTTAGTCACCACCTGCTTTGGATCAACCACATCCACCAGAGGTTCTTTGATGGCCACGTTGCGAATGCAGCTCATGTCGAACCCATATACGTTTTCCCACCCTGCACAGAAAGAAAAAAAAAACATTTCTTACACACATTTCCACAGGATGCACTTTATTTATTTCTTTTAGCACATTCAATGAATGCTTGTATTGCTTAGTTCTACTGGTTCCTGCTCAAAGCCTTCAGCTTTTCTGTCTATCTAAGTTCAGAGTGAAGAAATAATAATAAAAAAAAAAAAATCATCAAAATAAGCTCCAGCCTCCTCCAGTATGTCTGGCAGCCTTGTTTTTATTATAATTTGGACTGAAAATACACCAAACAACCTTTCCCTCCCCCAGTCCCTCTGTCCCTCCACTCCACCTTATTTTGTCAGGAGGCCAGACGCTGAGAACGTGTGGCTGAGGAACACAACACCAACGCATAGCTACTAAAAATAAAAATCTGAAGCTTTCAGATGGACTCAATTCTTTTGGGATTTGTGTGAAACAAATGCGCCTCGATTTTGATGTTTTTAGATGTAATAAAAGTGGGCCACCTGTGCGGCGGATGGAAAACTCAGTAGGAGTTATTCAGTGTCGATGCTAGACTGCGTGGCACCTTTTAAAATTAGCGCTTTGATCTTGACCACAGGTTTAAGCCTGGACCTCTGACTCAGGCGGCTATTTGAGCACATTCAGAGGTGGGCGCTCTGCGGGAAACTGAGGACTAATCTACAACAGGATTTTTTTTTCTTTTGGCTAACCCCAGGTAGCATAAATTTGCAAATGCAATCAATATCTGTTTGTTCATTTCAACAATGTAATTCAAAATACAACTCATTCGGTGGAAATGATATATAAATGTTTACTTCCATTAATGGCTTACAGTTAATGAAACCTCAACACCCAGTTTCTCAGAATATGAAAAGGGACCGGGAATCGGGGAAATTCGGATTTAATTTCTCTGCAGGACTTGACTCCTGCTCACATAACCAAAAAGTACAAATACCAGCTTTAACAACCGTTCTTAGTTGGACAATTGACCAGTCGTAGCAACAGAAGATGAGAAACACCAGAGCCAACTATGTAGTAGAGCTAAAGGTTACTTTTTAGCAACTTGATTTTCCTTAATATCACAGCAGAGCCACAGACTGATTACATCCATGTCATGCTGCATTGATGCAGTAACTCGTACAAAAGAAGCCCTGCCCAAGTATTGTGTGCATACATTATATGGCATGTTGACATTTCTATTTTAAAAATCCTTTATTGATTGGTCTTTTGTAATATTCTAATTCCCCCCCAAAATTTTTATTGATCTGCATAATTGTGGGTGTAACTAATCTCAGTTTTATGTTTTGAACAAAAGAAAAGGATAAAAAATACTTTTTGGCTTTTTATTAGTGTAAATGGGGTTCATCACATGTTCATGTGAGAAACATGGCTGTCCTATATTTTTTTCTACATCCTTAACAGCTTCCTACACACCCGTAGCATAGTGGACACTGAAAACAGGACACTTCTTATGGGACTTAAAACCTACATTTCTAGGTGAAAGTACTTTGTCCTCTGTAATCCTCACAGTGGCCTTGTTTTGCTCCATAGAACCTCAGGCGATCTGTTCTGAATAGACACCTTTACAATTATTTGCTACATAAAAAGACGGGACCTAATTCCAGTCACGCTGAAAAAAAAACAAACAAACTCCTGTTCTAATTGAGTTTGAGTTGTGAAGGTGCCTATTTGCTCTTTCTCATCGGGAAGTAACATCTGGTGCAGATATGAAAAATCTTATTCCTCTTTAATTTGATTCCATATTGATTACTGCAACACATTGTTTTCATCACTCAATAAAATCGTCCTTCACCACTTACAATCGATTCAGAATTTGGCAGCTAGTTTAAATCAGATCTGCTCAGCTTTAAGTCCAAGTGAAATACACACTCTGAAAATTTACTTTGTGGGTGATTCCATTGCTCACGATCTTCAACCTTTGAGTTCAAAGGTTGTTTTAGATTGTTTATTCTGTGCTCTGTTTTTTATGTTCTATTAAGGTTACTGTAAAGCACTTAGCTTTCATCTGTGGAAACTACTATAGAAGTAAGTAAAGGTAGTTCCTTAATTACTAAGTAAATATGAAATATGACGACTTTTTTGACTGAGTCATTTAAAAAAGAAAAGATGAACAGAAGAAAAGATACAGGGGTGAAAAACTATAGCAGGGAGGAGTAATACTTCAACACAGAAAATGGAGGTAGGAACTAGTAAAGGGACGAGTTAACCTGGAGCTCCAACATCGTATTTTCTCATAGTTTCACTATGAAACACTCCACCAATGACTAAAATATAAATGCATTCGCTACACTGAGCCTCGCTAATTACTGCACACCCTGGGACCTGTTCGCACTTGACAGCAAACGTTTTTAATGTGGATTAGAACAGGAATGAATGCCATGTAATATTAGAAGTTATGTATGCAACAAAGACAAAATGAAAACCACTTCAACTGATTCAAATACTAATTAACATGGTTTTCTATTTTGTTTATTTTTAGGTGTTATCTTTTGTCATGAATGCGTTTTTATATTTCTAAAAGGATGACATATTCGACCTTAAATTTACGAATGCCAAAGCTTTGGTTTTTCCCAAATGCCAGAAAAAATTGATTTTTTTTTTTATTATTATTATTAGATTTTTCTAAGTCAAGGACTTACATACATGCAAGTATGAATCAGCTTGTATCATGGTCATTTCCATGGAAATATCAAAGGTTTTGTGTGACTTTCTCAGGCGGCTGGTATTCTGACTTTAATTGTATTTTTGCATATTTGTTTGAACAGATGAGTGTGACACTTGACCACAGGATGACCTGAACTACGTTCACAGTTCTGTTCCCAATGCATTGCTTTTGATTTTCTCACGATGTCACAACAGATCAGAGTGCTTGAGGCTTTGCCTAAAACTACACCCAAATGTGCCTCAAGTTAATACTTGGTGATTGTAGCTCAAAAGAAAAAAAATCCTACTTGGTCTCCCAACTTGAAAGGCTGGGCAAAGGCAGACTAGAGTGGTTCTGGTTCCCGACGTTTTCTCTCTAATGAATTTAAATAAATGATTTTACTGCATGTAAAATCTTATTTTGATTTATTTTCAGACGATAATACAGAATATGTACAGTAAGTAATATTGACAAAGATTAAGCTCAAGTTGGGCTCCAAGAGACCAATATTTTTTCTTTATTGAGTCTTAGAGTTCTAAAGCAAAGACAATTCCCTCCTACACTGACTTCACCTCCATCACAGTGATTCTTTCGCAAAGCAATGGGGAGAATTAATCATATAGCTATCAGATGGCGGCAAATCCTAAATAATTACTTACAATGAATCTTGAAATCCTTATACTGCCTGTCTTCAATGCCCACCACATAGAGCGCTGCTCGGTCTGGGAACATCAGGCCTCCGGGCTTCTGCACAAAAGACAGACTTCAGGTATCCAGAGAAGAAACACAAAAGGCCATCCATCATTTTCATTGTTCGCACACCTGGCATGTAATCTAGGATCACATGTGCTGGCTTTAAAGGCCTCCAGCTGTTACCGAGGCCAGCAACAAAACCACTCATGCATAACCTCGGCATCTGGGCATGCACGCCACACAGTAAGCCCTCTACTTCATCACCGTCTCATCTCTTTATGTGTCAACGGCCTCATTTGTCCATTCGGGCGGGCGAACATGCAAAGCCTTGCGTCAAGCAGCGCCACGATTGCGGTCTTACCAGCCACTTGTCCCTGGCGAAAATGACGGTGTTGAGCATGGACTCGTAGAAGAGACAGTAACCCATCCACTCAGAGACGATGATGTCCACCTTCTCCACGGGAAGCTCCACCTCCTCCACCTTGCCCTTGAAGATGGTAATGACTGTACCGTGAACAGAAACAAGGCAGCAGGAGACAAATTACTTCCAAATTTCTTCATTCCTGTAATGCAAATTAAGAGAGATTCGTGCTGGGTTTGTAGCCTGGGGTAAAATAGTTTTAATGTCTTGTTTTCTCATGCCTTTGATTTCTGCGTTACATATTTATAAAACCATGTATATATATTTTTTCCCAATTTTTATTATGTCATAAAACAGCTTTCAAATAGCGATAGAGAAGTTGGTACTGTTTTTTTCTCAGAATTTTAAAAAATGATATCCTTATCTCAAAAGCAAAATAGTTGACATGTCACAATTAAACAGTAACAACTGAATTTTGCATATTTCAGGTGCAAAACTGCACTTTCTGCTGCCATTCCACCATCTGCGTTGCACAGGGTGGGCTAACAATGGAAATAAACCCCTCTGAGGGAGTCAAGATTGATGCCAAAGACCATGATTATTTGACAATGGAAACAAACTGCCAGTTAACCATCAAGAACGGTGACTAATACTGTCGAGCATGACAGCAATGATGGAAATATGCAAACAATTTTCCACGCTCCTTCTAACCCCAATGCCATTGCACAGTCCTGCAGTCCAAACAGATGGGCATCTAAGCACTGGAAAATGGAAAATCACCTTTGACTCACCGTTGTGTAGGTGATTGGACTTGATAATCTTCTCTGAATATTCAGATATGCTTGAGCATTCGATCTGCAGGAACAAGTGCGAGATCACACACCGGGCATAAAACAACAGTCTGTTCTTGAAGATGTCAAATGTTTCTTGAAGTGTTTACACAATGCGTGGGTATATATTTTAATGAGACATGCACAAGTGGGAGACGCCAAGCTCTCTGCAGAACCCCTTTGGCTTTGTTGCATTCTGTAGACATTGCAACCACCATCTTCGGATTATTTATTCAAATTTGAAGTGGTTGATAAAGTATAAATCGGTACACAATCGAAGAAACTTGTGCGTTTTCATACCAATTTAGACAAATTTTATCTGTCAGATCACTTCTGACAAACTAGTTGCAGAGGATTTCATTCAGGGGTGCCTGATTAAAGGGATCTCAATATATAGAAGCAATGCACTCCTCCATTTTCATATTTAGTAAAAAAAAATAGACATGTATTGAAGTGGATTTATAGATTTCCTTCTACTTCACTGTTGTTTACCATATTGTGTTTGACACATAAAACTTCTAGAAAATACACTGAAGCTTGTGACTGTAATCTGGAGAAAAATGTATAAAATGGTTTAGTTTGGCAATTCCCCACAGATTTGTTTGAAGTGTGCTAAGTTATGTTAATATTCTGTCATTTATATGAACGGTTCTTGCTTCTTATTTGGGCAGCATCCATTCATAAAAACACCAGGAAGGATGCCACATTTCTTCACGTCAGAGCAGCTCGGTAATGCTTACATGTAGCTCTTGCGGTAATACTAAACGGGAGAATTTAATCAAACTCCTCTAATCCATCTAAAAACTAATATTCTGTCTGCTACAAGACGTAACCATCATTAAGTGTAATGAAGTTTATAAATCAAATCTGCAGCCTCTGACAAAATGTATCTAACCGTCTGCCTCAGATAGAATCCCTTCATAATAAACATCTGCAACCATTTAGTCAGTGCTTCGTATTAGGAAAGATTCACTCTCAAAACGGCAAAGCAATTCATTGGAAAACAAACGTACGTTGATGTTGCAATATTAAGTTTATTTCCTCTAAACCTGATGTTTTTTGTTTACCGATAGTTTTTGCAAATACGTCTAAAGTGTAAATATTTCGACCTTTTTTTCCATTTTGTCATTACAGAATTAAATGGGATTCCATTTACTCTTGATAACCCAAAATCAAATTCAGCACCATCAATTTCCTCTAGAAGTCACATAATTACTAAATAACGTCAACCTGTTGGTACTCTGTGAACTAAAAGCGTCATGAAGGTCAAGGAACACAGGACAGGTCAGCGATAAAGTCGTAGCAATGTTTAACACTTGGTTAAGTTACAAAACCAAGCTTTGAAAATCACATTGAGCACTGCATGGCTCAATTAAAGGCAGTTTGTTGCACTAGATCATTCTAAGACGACACCAAAATGCATGGCACACTTTTTCTCGCATTCTCATTTTTAGATTTAGACGAGAATTTGTCATTTTCCTTCCCCTTAATATTTAGCCACAACATTGTGTTGGTACATCACATAAAATCCAACTGTGAACATCAAGGAACTATGCAAATCATCAATTTTGGTGGCCAACATTCAATGAGTGTCGGTTCTTTTTTATATATACAGTACATATACAGTATATATAAGATGTCACATGCTATTTAAATGTGTTTTGCAACTTTGTATTTTTCAGTTTTTATGATGTACAGCATTTTGAACTGCCTTGTTGCTGACTTGTGCTATACAAATAAATTTGATAAATCTGAATGAAAAGCTTAATTTAAATAACTGCAATTGAACAGATACAATGTATACAGTATTCTTGTATATCCTGTTTTTTATACAATATTGTGTATACTTCTAATTTAGTGCAGCATGGGCGTCTCTATAGTAATGCGGACGACTGATCTTTGAATCATGGCCAATAACAGCTTCAGAAGCTGTTTGAGTTTCGTGCTTCCTTGTTAGGATTTACCAAAAACACAGTAAGTGTTGGATTGCGGCATCTGTTTGTGGTCCGTAGGTGGATCTATTCGCCTCACCCCGTACACGTGTTTGGCACCGGCGTTGGCAGCAAACATAGAGAGGATCCCTGTGCCGCTGCCAACATCCAGGACGATCTTATCCTTGAACACATGCTTGTTGTGGTACATGGCGTTGCGGTAGGTCAGCGTCCGCACCTCGTCTTTCAGCATCTCCTGTGTTGAAGATAATAACATTGAAAATAACATATGTGACCCAAACAGCCTTTACAATACCAAACCAATGACACGCTCAAGGAATAGCTTGATTTTTACAGATACAGACACAAGTTTGCATGTAAGCACATTATTTGCTTCTGTGTGTGGAGACAGACAAACAGAATCCAGGCCAGAAGCCTTGGTGGCAGTCATGGCGTCTTGAAATAGACAGGAGTACAACACAAAGCCTTTGGGGACTGCCTGATGTCTATCTCCCTAAGCTCATTCACAGATCCCACTTTCTTTCCTATCTTGCTTTGAACTCTTTAATCAGGACACACTCTTTGTCTGCAAGCACACGAAAAAGCTGACCCACATGCTAAATAAGGACACTATTTAAAAAAAAAAGGGAGGTGGGGGTCTATACGTCCCCAAACTTTCTCACCATATTTCCCTCACACATCAAGGTCATTAGTTAGGCTACTTCCCCTGTAGTGCACTGCAGATTATTGTGAGAGACAGGCAGAGATAGTTTTCACTTATGGAGTGCTGATAATGGACTATTATGTAGCCTCTGGGGGTCTTTCGTGCTAGTTAATAATGAAAAAGCCCTTTCTTTTGTGAACCGAGACATGCTCCATCAAGACAGATATTTCAACAGCCCTCCATTTTCTTCATCATGTCACTGCTAATGCATATACCTCTGCAGTTGGTAGATGGACAGGTGCATTGTTGTAGATTTCTGTCAGATTTAAGATAACGTTTTGGATTATAAGATTATGAAGTGCATTTTTATGGGTGACTCAGGCAGTTGTTTGATTTTCTGCGTACAGAAATCATAAAAGCAGTCATTTAAGTTTGAACTCCCAGTGTAATTTGGTAACTGCCAAACTTAAAGTTTTCTGCAGACAAAATGCAGTCGTTTGTTTTCTAGACACAGAATATCTATACTCTTGCAGGAGTATTTGTTGCATTCCCACAGGATGACACTGCCACCACCTTGCTTCCAGATAGGGGTGATTGTTTTAAGGTAATGTTAGTTTTGCACCCTTTCCAGATTTGTATCTGTTAAAAAAAAAAACATTTAAAAAAAAAGCAAATAGGTTTCACTTTCCCTTCACTTTGCAATTATGCCCTGATTTATGTTAGTCCCAGTGAAACAAACAAACTTTTTGCAAGACTCTGTGGAAGACATGAAGTAAAGTTTTTCATGGAAGTAGAAGTATTAAAATAACAGGCTTTTTTTTTCTTTTCTTTTCTTTTTACATATCCCGCTGTCAAAGAGTCCAATTCTAAGCGATGAAACTCGTTGGCAAAGTTTAACAGGAAGCATCTGGTGTCATTCTTCTACTCTAATCACACCGTGCTTCCTGCTGTCGGCCTGGTCTGCGTACCTCGTGGATGCCAAAGTGGGCATAGGAGTCAAAGTAGTAGTCCCTTGATGTCATTTCCTCCGGGCTTATAAACTTGGCAATCTTGCCTCGTCCAGGACAGGTGGCGAGCGCTGCTACATGAGGCGTGTGAGGAATGCAGGGCACATGATGGGTTGTAGGCACTGGTTTCGGCAGAGGGGAGGGCTGTGCAGACTGGGAAAGCGGGGACCTGACAGCCTGTTGTCGCTGTGAGCGAAGAAATAGAATGAAATGAGCTCGGTTAGGTTTCTGTCAGAATTTAGATAATAGATAGATCAAGGGGACAGCTGCAGGCACATGAGAGTGAGCAGAGAGGTTCTGTAAATATATAGATATGATGAAGGCTCTGAAGGAAACTCAGCACCATGAACTGTAGCAGTGGTGGCTTACTGCTACAGCTATCTTAGAGCTATTGTCCTGCATCACTGGCAAATATTTTAGCTGACTTTTTAGTTTTATTTATTAATCTTGACCAATTCTGGTTAATAAATATATTGACAAATGTTGTTTGTCAATGTTTTCACAAATATTCCTTTCCAGCAGTAACTGTGACTGTTTCTGTAGTAAAAAGTACACTGCATGGTGGATGTATTTATATTGCATTATACTAAGATAAACTGAGCCTGTGGAAGTCTCTCAGAAAATGTACTAAACATACTGAAAGTAACAAAAGATGCCAGAATAGTAGAAGATCCTAAAGCTGCTGTGGATTGGGATTTCCCACCTGACAGAACTCAAGGACAAAAGTGAAATGGAGCAAAAAAAAAAAGACAAAAAAAAAAAGACAAAAGACTAAAATAACAATCTTGCTTAGCTGGAGGTTGATGTGTTTGGGTTTGCCTATCAGTATGTTCACTGATGATTATTTTCTTTTCTTTTTTTTTTTTTTTTTTTTTTACTGTTATGTACAATATATGTGTCGTTTATTTCTGGAAACATTTAGTACTGTGCTGGAGGGGGAGATCAAAAGTCGATATGAGGGATGAATGAAACAGAACACAAGCTGGGAAGTCCGAGATAAATAATAAAAAAATCATTTTTAGCACAAGTGCATGTGCTAACATCATTTTTATAGCATTATTTCCTTGTACACAGTTTTGACTCCTTATATAGTATTATTCTGTCCCACCTGTGCTAAATATAGACAGTTGTACCCATTAAACCCTCTTTTAAAAATGCATGTTATTTTATTTATTTATTATTTTTTCCCCCTCTAGCAGTAAGTCGTGTATTAAAGTGCTAGAAATGCAATGGCTGCGATCTAATCCTGCACACTGCCAGGGCAAGCCGGCAAGAGACGCAGGTTCCCGTTTCAGCACCAAGGACAGCGGACATGCATCCGCATCGTCGCCTTTAAGCAAAAAAAAAAAAAAAAAAGATTCTCTACACACTATATCGTTCACCACCGTTGCTATTACGCGAGTCTACGGATGTACTTGCAGACTCAGCCAACATCTGCAGGACACTTAAAAATCCAGCCCCCGATTTAGTGATGTAGCCGCAACTAAAAATGCACATCATTCTGAAAATGTTATTACTACATGTATATTTATATATATATGTAAAAAAAAAAAAAGAGCAATCCGAGAGAAACCGGGTGCAGGACACCACAAGGTCCCCTACCTCCGAGCTGTCCGCCTCCGCCATCTTCCGCCGGAGCAGCAAACACCGCGACGAATGCCTCAGTCCCATGAGAGCCGGCGAGATTTAGGCTCAAACTCTTTTAAGTGCCTCAAATCGTAGTAAAGACGCGTCAAAAAGGACGAAAAGCCTCGGAACATGTAAACTGAGGGCTTTTAAAGATGAGTAAAGTCATGGCACTAAATCGCGCAGGGTTCACCTGTCGTCATCCATACAAAAGTTCTGAAGTTACAGGATGGATTTCACGCGTGGTGAAATGTTCCTTTATCCATAGTGTGAATGTGAGAAACAGGTTGTTTTAGAGGGAGGACTCAGTGTGGGAGGACTCGGTGTCTATTGGCTGGAGACACCGTGTTGCGACTGGAAGGTTGTGGGTTTGATGCCAGCAGGAGACTCATCATCATCATCATCATCATCATCATCATCATAGCTCCGTGTGAGCTGGAAGACAAGATGCAGAGTTGTCACCCAGCAACGTCCCAGAAACAAAACTCCTTCAGCGTCTCCTGCTCTCCCTTCTAACCATGTATGCGGCACCTCGAAGAAACTGGAACTCCTACGATAAGAGTCGCGCTATTTCCATCTTCTTTCGCAGAGGGAAGTCCTGTTTAATCCGTCTGGGGAACCTCAAACCGCTTTGAAGTGCGATATGTCAAGAAAGAAAGAAGATGCCAAAACAAGAAACGGTGCCAGACTTCCTACGCGCTCTGAAAACTAACGGTCTCTGTGACTCTGAGTCGCTCTCTCTTTTTCTTTTTTTTTTTTTTTTTTTTTTTTTTTTTTTTTTATTATTTTTATGGTTAGTACCCATGGTTTTTTTTCACACAAAAAAAATAATAATTATAGAAAAAAAAAAACA
>CAEFZX010010478.1:0-13247 GCA_903066825.1 Alfaro cultratus
TGATCCCTGAAATGTTTCGAGGAAGATAATTACTAGAGTTGGTGTATTGACTAGCAGTGTTACACAGGGTATTGATTTAGCTTTGGTATTTAATAGCTACTAGGTGAAAATTTCTCAATGTGCTGCCTGTGTTTGTAGACTCAGAACATCTGAAGTTGTGACTAAACCTCACAAAACATTTTCATACCACTTTCCCACTTGTGACCACAAACTTCAATGTATTTCATGGAGTTTTTTTTTACCCAATACAAAGTAATACAGAACTGGAAAGAAATGAAAAATAATTCATTGTATTAAAGCAGTTTTACAGAAAAAAAATCTTCAGTCTGACATGCGTTTCTGTCCAGCTCCCATCACTTTAAATACCCAAATACGAAACAGTTTCTTCGTGGAAATCATGGAACACACCAGACATGTCAGTAAGGGCTTTGCACATCTGCAGAGTATTGATCAATCTATCATCTGAAATGGAAAAGTTTGATGGAACTACAAGCCTAACCAGACCTATCAACACAAACTGACACGCTGCGAAAGGAAATACAAAATCAGAGAGGAATCAGAGAAGCTCGTTGTACTTGGGGAGCTGCAGAGGATGCTTTTCTTCAGCAGGGATATGGAAGCTCTTAACGGGAAGATAGATCAGGAACTCCTGGATGAAAACCTCTGAGGCTACGAAAGGCTTGAGAAATTCACCTTTCAGCAAGAAAATCACCCTAAGAACATCCAGAGCTACAGCGAAATGGTTCGGCTCAAAGCATATTCATGCATTAGAATGGCCCAGATCTAAATAATGATGAGAGTACTTGAAAATTAATGTACACATATTCAGAATGGACACATTTTAAATCTCTAAATGTGGAAAGGTGGTAGAAACGTTCCTCAGCAGCTGTAGTTGCAGTAAAAGATAGTCTGCCAGACAGAAAAATGTAAAAGCTTGCATAATTTTCCACCACTTCCTGTTTATCTACTACTTTACTTTGTTTGTCACCTAAGATTGCAATAACATCCACAGACGTTTGTAGATTTAACCTGAGAAAATGTCTGAAATTGTTGGCAAGGCTCTGCTGCTCTGTGCTGCTGACTAGAGCAAATGTGCTTTTACACCAAGCTAAGGCTCATTTGTGTCAGACATCCCCAATTAATCTTCTGAAAGTAAATGGATCTAATTAAGTTATAATGTTGCTGTTGATAGATGTGTTTTAGAAAGGGAGAATCAGTCTTTGTATGATCCACCCTGATGTCTTCGCTGTAACGGTGTCTATTTATCTTCTTCCTCGCTCCTCAATATGAAACCCACCCCCGTGTTAAGTGCTGTCATCCTCTGATTCTGAGCAACTAATCCGCACTCCTTTTTTCTCATATTAATATGAATCTCAGAGGTCATTAACAGACTGCAGCTGGAGAAATATTAGTCTGATGGTGGCAGGAGCAACTGTGTTTATCACACTGTTGCAGACGGTATTATGGCTGTCAGAATGAGAGTGTTTACGCTGGGGAGATACTGTTACGCACCTACACTCACTTTGAGGTACCAGATGTCCATGAAAAGAATTAACACCAGATTTTCTCGTCACACACACTTTCAATTAGCCTTAAAATTTGTCAGCCTGTTTGAAAATGTGGTTCCGTTTAATTGCAAGTCTGTCTGAGGCTCAATGAGACATAACAATAACACCAGGAACAGAACTTCTATCTGTCTCACCCTGCTTCTTCCTCAAAACAGCCTCTCTTATCTCAGAGACACACACACACACACACACACACACACCTACACACACACACACACACACACACACACTCAAGGTATGCACCCAGAAGAGCAAGATACGGAGGAGATTTTCTGATACTGACCTTTGATAGTGATGCTTTAGATCCCTGCTGTCACTTTTAAATGAGGGAGCATGACAGTAAAAGAAACTGCAAATAAAAAACTTTCTAGACATAAAATTAAAGTAACACATATAAAGCTTATTCATTTTTTTAACACAAGGTTTAACTAGAAACTGCACTGTAAATATTTTGCTGTCTCTATGGAGTTTTCTTTAATGATTGCTGTCTAATTAGCAACAAACTTCTTCCTGCCTGTCCTATCTAGGTTCCCCAATGCTGCTGAAGAATAGAATAGAATAGAATAGAATAGAATAGAATAGAATAGAATAGCATTATCTTTTATTGACCCTCAGTGGGAAAACACAAACACACATGAAGATAACCAGTGATAATAAAATAAAAATGTTAAGGAGACTGTACTTATAAATTCAAATATACAACATGAAAACTTCAGATTCATGATAAATGATCTATGCAGATTCTAATAAATGTTCAAGTGGAAAAGGAGGATAATGTAAACAATGATGTTATTCTCCAGGTTGGTCTGTCACAGGGGTCTGCAACCTGAGTCTCCAGAGCTGCAAGTGGCTCTTTGGACCTTCCACAATGGCCCTTAAAATGTTGCCTGCTAGTGTTTTTAAAAATAAATGCAACAAATGCAGATTTGAGTAGTTTTTGCTCTTTTGACATGGAATAATTGCATTGAATTTCCAAAATAGAAGATTTTTTTGTGTGTGTCTGTGGGCAACTAAGTAGTCTTTTTCTTCATCATTTTCCACAAATTTCAACATCCCACAGAAGTTTTGTTATTTTCTTTATTTTTTTAAACCTGTAAAAGTAGAAATAAAGCTGTGGTGCTTTGAAAATTACAAGAAAGATTTTGTAGTTGATGTTTATCTTTTTTTCCGTAAAGTCATGTAACAATTGTGGCTCTGAGTAAATGTCATTGAAGGCAAAAATGGCTCTTTTAGACCTCTGGTCTATCACATAAAAGCTACAAAAACACTATCCATATTTGTGGTTGTGGGGTGGCAAATTCTGAAAATATTTAAGAGTAATGAAGATGTCTGTTAGGCAGATGAGACTGCACATTCTTGAAAGATGCATCACATTTAAGACAGTGGTTTCCTAAAACCTAAATTACTCTTAAACCTCCGTCTGTGAGTGTGTGTCTGTTTGCATGCCTTTGTTTTGCATCAGCTTCTTCTTCCCATGAAAGCCCTCATCTCTTTTTTTCCCGTTTCAACCCAGACAGGTTGGGTGTACCAAGGTACCTGTTTCAGAATCAGTGTCGGGAAGCCTGTCCTGAGGGCTTCTTCCACTCTCCAAGGATGTGTTGTGAGTCGTGTCCTGCAGAATGCGTCGTTTGTACTGCAGCAGACCGCTGCGTCCAGTGCAGCTCCGGATACAGGCTCAGAAATGGCCTCTGTGTCCAAATGGAGTGCAGCACAGGTTAGAGACACATAAACGGTCACACATTTTCTTTTGCAACAAACATCTGCATATTAAGGTTAACTATGGCAGAACTCTGAGAAATTTAGTCAGAAAGATAATAGTAATAATAATCTACATTACATCATTGAATTAATGCATCATGATTCAACAATGATGTCTTATATTTTATCTGCTTAGCAACACAAAACAAAAAAGCAAAGCAACTTTTGGACTTCATTTTTGTCTACCTACCTTGTTTTTTTGGGTTTTTTTAAAAAAATCTCTTAGTGATGAACTGTCAGAGCGTTTGTTGTAGAGAAGCAGATTCTTCTCTCATTTTAAATTTCACATCTGAGGAATTCTCAGATGTTCCCAGCATGGTGTTTGTTATATGATTAGAGAGTTCATGCCATCTTTCCATCATCTTTGATATTCAACAAAGGGAAAAATGTTGGAAGCACAGTTGCTGGCGTGCCTTTATCTAGTCCATCTACCAAGGCCCACATGGTGCAGGCCCCCCCGCCTCCCCTTTTTTCTGATCTTAATCCTCATATTTATCCTCTGAGAGATTGTGAAAGATGAACACCTCACAGTTTATATCAAAGCATGAGATCAGCTGGGAATGGCAGTCAGGGGAGAACCGAGCGAAAGCTGAGACTTCTGCTTTTTGCAGTATTTGAGATAAGGAACGGAGGTGGAGCTTTCTGCGCCGGTGGGTCTGAAATGAACATGAATTCCAGCAATGAGAGTTTGTACATGAAGAAGAGATTGCATCATTTCAGTAGATCTGCAACTATATTGTTTTTAATTTTCATTCTCCTGTAACATTTCGATTCAGTTTATTTGATTTAGACAAAATTTAATGTTTGAAAAAGTTAAAAGTCACAAAAGCACTTTTCAAGAAATTAGAACTGAAATCTGTTTAGTATTTTATTCCTTATATCAGTTCTCTTGTATTTTCTGTCAGATGAGGCTTCAGACGATGATCAACAGGACTGTCTTCCCTGTGATGAGGGCTGCAAGAAATGCAGGCGCAGTAAGTAGACTGCATCTGGCTCTCTATTTTATTTTTATTTCCCTCTCATATGTCACCAACTTAAACAAATGTTATCCATTTAGAACCAGGATGAACCAAAATGAAAGTGTGTATCCTAGGTAAAACATGCTGCAACTTGATCAACCATCAGCAACACTTTAAGCCGCTGCAACTTGATGTTGTGATCCGCTGCTGTTCTCTAATTGACACAGATCATGAAACTTATATGAAAAAAAATATGAGATTGTAAACAACAATTTGCACAAACCCACCAATTGTGGTGTACATGAGGACACTATAAGATTTATTAAAAGTCAGGGCTTCCAGTTAGTGTTTATTACCATGTATTCCCCCTTTTAAATTTCCCACATTTTGTTATGTTACAACCACAGACTTCTAAGCATTTTATGGGATTTTTTTTCATCGTTTAAAAAATTACAGTTTCAAGTATGTCGCTACTATCTGTCCACACATCTGCAGCCTGGATTTTTTTTTTGCTGATTTGTTGTTGCAAAACAGCTCAATTAGATGGAGAGAAACTACAAACAGCAGTTTTCAAGCCTTGCCACAGATTCCCAATTGAATTTAGGTCTGGAGTTTAAAAAAAGCCATTTTGACACATGGATATGCTGTAACCAAACCTGTAAGTTTATGGTCCCAACTCAGATCTTCTGCAGTCACAGTTTTTCTTCCAGCACTGGCCTGTTTGAGCTCCATCTATTTAAACCAGTTTTGCTCCTGCTCAGCATGGGAAGCGTGTGTTCAGATTGAGCTGCAACCTTTATTTTGATGACTACTTTTTAATTTTTGTCTCATCTGACCAGAGAACCTTCTTCTACATGCTTGCCGTGTCCTCTGACTTGTGGCAAGTTTGAATCATGGCTTTGCACGTTCTTTATTTTCAACAGTGACTTTCTTCCTGCTCCTCCAAATGTGTGGAGTGAAATGTAATAATAATGTATAATAGTTGTCCTGCTGACTTTTTTAATCGTGGATACTGGAAGAATTTGTTGTGCTTTAAATTTACTTCACAAGACTGTGAGTTGCATTTATAAATGATGTGACTGTCACTCTACATAAGACACTTACTTTGAAATAAAACTTGTTCTCAAAGTGAGTTCAGGTTTGAGATTGCATGGATGTTGTGGAGCTCATAGTCAGGGTGAAAAAGTTGGTTGTTTCATCCTGATGCTCTAATGCCATGTTAGATACAGTCTGCAATGCCACAGAAAGACAAACCTTCTTCCTCTTAGAGATGATTATCTCATACAGCTGAAAGTTGTTATTGTGAAGTGAACTCATCTGAGGCGGAGATGGGCTGTTATTATGTCATTATGTGTTTCGTCTGGAATAGTGCTTCAGTCTGGCTGCCTGCTCGGCCGTCCTGCCACCCATCATCTCCCCACTCTGAACGTATCAGTCAGCAGAGGAGGGATTTAAGATGATCAGCGCTTCTTCTAAACATGATGCTACAGGGTAAAGTTAGGGCACCGGGATAGAAATATTGGTAAAATGCTTGTTAATGTTGAAGGTTCTGTGTGTGGAAAGACATTTTTATCCTTTTATTTAGCTTTTTTTTAGATTGTAAACCAAACTTACATCTGATACCGCAATAGTAGTCATACTGTCATAATTATTTCTTATTTTGCAATGTTACAATCACAAATGTGAATGTATTTAATTGTGGTTTTGTCTTTTAGACCTACACATGATTGTGAAGTGGAAGGAAAATGATTGTTTCTTAAATAAAAACATAAAAGTTTTGTAGTTTGACTCTGTTCTATACTACAGAACTACATATAGATGCAATTTCAGACCTTTGTTGTGTCTCCACCAGCTTTGAACATCCAGAGATGGACATTTTTGCTCTTTAATTTTACAAAATAGTTCAAGCTCAGTCAGATTTCATTTCATGAAGGGGTATATTGACCCTGCGGCAAATTTTGTAAAGACAATTTTTTTCTTCCATTTCACAGCTTTGCAAAACCTTGTGTTTGTCCATCACATAAAAGTTAAATATAACACATACTTGTTTAATAAGTATTAAAAAGTTCAGATTTTTAACTCTAAGTCTTGCTTAAGGTCACGGAGATGTTGTGGAATAATTGCATCTGCAGTTTAAGCTTCATGTTAGATCTGTAAGGGTTAATGTTAAAGTAATACCATCTGTGGGTCAGTTTGTTATACAAGACTTTATTTTGTACCTATCATAGACCCTTTAATCCTCCAAACATACTAATCATGCTTTCCAAACCACAAGCTAGAGGTTTGGAAATCTTCTAGAAACACAATGTTTTCATGTTTTTCTGGTGCTGAGTGTACTTCCAGGAATGGCATCTCTGGGGTCACTTTTCTGTCTTATTCAAAGGATGAAGGATCTTATCTTGGTTTTCTCCTCCTCAGCACATGTCTACTTGATTTAAAAAAACAAAACAAAATGTTTCTAAGCGTTACTGCTGAAGAATCTCTTTTCATTTAGCCTGATGTCAAAACAGAAGATAAATCTGAAACTTGGACCTCACACTGTGAGCATATTGTGCAGCTCAAATATGGAGAGGAAGATTTTGGGGATCTTGGACAAAAATAATTTCTATGCGGCTTCTAGTCATTTTTTCTGGGATGCAAATTCCTGTTTCTAAGGAACAATAGCGGTCGCTGAAAGAACAGATAGATGCGTAAAGAAAGTGGCCTTCAACTTTCTAAGATTCGAAAAGAGAATAGCTTCTTGTTTGGACCAAAGTGTGAGAGATCCCTCTTTGCCATCACTGTTAAAAGACAACGTGAGAGAGTATCTCCTGGAAGACGCCCTCCAGCAGAGCTGCACGGGCTTGCAGAGTGAATGCCAAGTAGAAGTGAAGGCAACATGTGAAGACCCAGCACCTCTACTGAGTCACTCTGATAAGGCTCTTTATAGTCTGTATTCTCCAAATCAGGTCCTTATATGTATTCCTTCCTTTTTAACATCGGTATTGTTCATTATTTTTGCGCAGCCAGCTTGGTACTCAATTTTCACCACATTTTTCATTTATTCCCTTTCTTTTCCTGAGAGATGCCAGATCAACCAGCTGAAGTGATAAATTTAGGCACCGCATTCATCAGTCATCTCCCTAGATTGTACTGCCTTTCACTTTTAATCGAACTGAACCACCTTAAAGTGTGATTGTGTGCACTCACATCACACACGTCTCTTAATTGCTGACATGATGTGCAGCTTTTCAATGCGCTTGGGGACAAAAAAGGAAAAAAAAAGTAAATGTGAGTGCTTGCACATTCCACAAGTCAATACCTCAGGATATGTACGGCAGCTGAAATCCACCCCTCCTCCTGCTTTGCACCGTTAACATTTAAACGGGCGCTATTTTCTCCCTCTCATAGACACAGCCTGCAGGCACGATTTCCGGCTCCTCACCCGAATATTTCTCCTATACCTCCGTCCCTCCCGCCCTCCCCTTCTGCCAGTCTTTCTATCCCTGTATGAGTAATTGCTTTCACAGGTTGTGGCTTGTTGACGGCATTGAAGTGCAAACTGCTGCAGTGTTAAGTTGAGGGTGCTGGAAGGAGACAGAAAGAGGAATGGGATGTGGGGGTCGCAGAGGGTTTTTCTTGAGAGGATTAATGCCCCAAGGGAAGATCTGCAGTAGCGTCTTTTTAAGCCATCCTTTACCTCCTCTCCCTGCCTGTCTGATCCTTTATTTCTTTTCTTTTACCCACACTGCTCACTCTCTCCGTCCTTGAAAATGTTGTGACATTGTTGCATCCGGAGGTGACAGTCAGGGTCCTCCAGAGTTACCAGCTGAATGGTTTTGATAGACAGCTCAGATTAATTAGTTTGAGGGGAAAATGACCTCACTCTGGTATTTGTATAAAAGCAACCTCTCACAAACTCACTTGAAATGATTATTGGGGTCTGCTATAATGTTCCAGTTTGCTTGTATTATCCCTGGTAAGGAGAGTGTGTGGCAATTCTTAACATAAATATAACCTTTAATGTTGTAACATAATCTCACCTTTTTTTTAAAAAAAAAAAACCCAGCCTTTAATTTGAACAGTCATTTTAAGTTGGGAAAAATCCTTCCTTAACTTCATTTATTTATTTATTTTGAAGGCTTAATTAAAATCGATTCAGTTAATTTTTATTAAAGCACCAATTCACATCAAATTTCATCCCAATAGGCTCTTTACAAGATCAGCAAATCAAACCTATTTAAAAACATTAAGAATCACATCAATCCAAACATGCATACAGATTAAAAAGGTTTGATTTCTCATTATTATAATCACTCTGAGGTGGTGACGGAATAAAGCAGATCTATGTATCGTACTCTACAGGAACCTGATGCGTGAGATTAGAGTGCCACCTGCTGGTGGTAACAGAAACTGCTCTTAGAACAGCGTTCTTCAACCTCTTCAGAGTCTTTTTGACCAATTTTACATCTGAATCAAATTAGTCTCCAATCAAAAAACACATTAAAATTTGTTTATTTTGTTCTTATGCAAAGGTGGAAGGACAGAAGACAAGAATGATCCCCGTATAACGATTTTGTGTTCGTCTTCCTTCATATCAAATTAACATTACATTTAATTACAATAGGATTTTTCTTATTTCAGACATTTCATTGTTTTACTGTTTGAGTCCATCAAAAGTAAAACAAAAAAATCACCAAAGACTTGAGAAATATTTTAATTAAAAAGAATATGTTTTTTTTTTTTTCATGGTAAATACTGTAGTTTTTACTAAAAATAGTTTTTCCCTATTTTTGTACCAACTTCTTGGCTGCCTGATGATGTTGTAACTGCTAATGTGTTTTTCTCTCAGCAGTTTTGCTCAAAATAATTTCGTAGCTGCACCAGGAATCTGAAAGCCAATAAAACTAATTCTAATCAACAGTTAATCTGATTTCTGTTTTAAAAGCATTCTTGTAGGAACTTGATGACCAGACTTTTGAGTTTACTGCCACTGATCTGCTGTGTTTACCCTCAGCTTTTATTAAGTCATATTATTGGTGCCAGTCACATCTTTTACAAAGCTGAGTAAACTTTGTTTTAAAGCTTTAGTGCTGCTACATTTTACAGTCGTTCATTTATGCACTTATTGGATGAAATGAGACAGGAAAATTATTATTATTTTCTGCTGTCTTTAAAAAAATTAAGATTGTTTGATTTCACTCCATTGTTGGTCAAAGTTACATAAACCCACTTAAAG
The DNA here is from genome assembly GCA_903066825.1 of Alfaro cultratus. Taxonomy (NCBI): domain Eukaryota; kingdom Metazoa; phylum Chordata; class Actinopteri; order Cyprinodontiformes; family Poeciliidae; genus Alfaro; species Alfaro cultratus. The sequence continues at coordinate 9,504 of CAEFZX010010478.1, forward strand.
ACGGGCTGAGAAGACGCTGAATACAAAATTGTTATTACAATTTCTCTTAATTTCCAGATGATTCGGGAGATCAGAAACAGAAAACTGCCTGCCTGGAATGTGAAGACGGATTCTATCTGTGAGTATCTTCGGATCGCTGTTTCGTTACCTTCGTCCAGCTTCAAGCTCACACACTGATGCCAAACTTCCTGTGCTGCAGGTTTGGTGCTGACTGCCATCAGTCCTGTCCAGATCGGACCTACGAAGTGAAGGAGACCATGATGTGTTCTTCGTGTGAAGACCCAGTCTGTGAAGTCTGTGACCAGTTCCAGTGCTACTGGTGTGGAGACGGATTCTACGTCTCTGGTAACATCAGAAACACGTATTTCAGTCCTTTAATTGTATTTTGTTGTTACTTTTTATTGATTTTTTTTTTAGTTTTTGGAGTTTTAGTCACCAGCTGTTGAATGAATTTCAACCTCAAATGTTGGACTTGGAGAAACAAAACGTATTATATGTGGTACAGATAAATTTATGCTCACTTGTGTGTCCAGATGGAGAGTGTGTGGATCATTGCCAGGAAGGATACTTTGTGTATAAGGAAAGTCAGGAATGTGAACCTTGTCACAAAGACTGTCGCTCCTGTGGAGGGCCCAGATCTGACGACTGTGACTCCTGTGAAGACGACTTCACTCTGAAAAATGGGGAGTGTCTCGACGGGAAGCAGCTCGCTACTTGTCCTGAGAGACAGTTCAAAAACAGTGCGTCAGATTGTTAATATTTCCTCGTTATACTAAATAATATTGAAAATCTAGTCACTTTGAAATATGAAACTGCTATTACCTTTGTTCTTCAAACCAAAATGAACTTGGAAATGATTACTCTGCTTTCTATTCTCTGTTTGCATCAGGTCAAGGCAAATGTGAACTGTGTCACTCCTCCTGTAAGAACTGCTTTGCTGCAGGGAAGGAAAATTGCAGCATCTGCAACTCTGGTAAACCAACCGCACACGCTTTTTCTGTCCATCAAAAACCTTATTAGGACTGAGCAACATGGCTTAAAAGTACAATCTTTATTTTTATTTTTTTTATTTTTCTTTTAAGCAAAATCAGATTTCCGATTTTAATCAATTATTTTTTCTTGTTTTCTTTTCTTCAAAAGAAATTATAAATTACACAAATGTTTTCAAATATGGCCTTTTACTTCAGTCATCCCTTCTGTAACCTTGCCTCTATTCAAAGTCCAAGTAAGTAGAAGCTGCCAAATGAGAACAAAGGCCCTCGGTGGGCTGACATCACCTGGAACTACAGAAACCGAGGAGTGAATTGATGAAAAGATATCCAGATTTTCCAAAAATGTAAACTTTAAAAACTGAAAGGACCTTCCAATGAAGGAAAACATGCTAGGATGTTCAGGAACCGCCAGGACTCCAGCTCCTCATGCTCTCTGTAGTCCCACTTCCCTTCTTGGGAAAAGTTTTATGGTCAAACCACACAAAGATTGAGTTATTTGACCACACTTATGAGAAGACTTTATGGAGTCAAGTAAAAGCTTTTAAACCAAGCCCTGTGGTGGCGGCATCATTCCATCTGGTTTGCTGCATTGCAGTGCAGATGATTGAGTAGTGTGTATTTCCTTAGCTTCACGTCGGATGATTACATGGCAGAAACATGGACAACAGGATCCAACAGGATAACACAATCATCTGAAATGGTTTTGGAAAGGACAAAGCAAGCAAACAATAAGCTTTTTAATGAACTTTACACATATCTATAATACAATAGGTTTTTAGTGTTCCCATAATACAAACTTGTGTATTTCCCAATGTTTCTTGTGCAAACATGCTGGTGTATCAATTAGGAGGCACTGGCTCAATGCCCTCTTTTGTATGATTGACATAATTTGTGTTTTTTCTTTGCCTTTAGAACATTTTTTGACTCTGAATCACACTTGTGTGTCTCGTTGTCCGTCTGGTACATTTGGCAACAAGACATCTGGACAGTGTGATCCCTGCCTGAGTGGGTGTGTCGTCTGTCAGGAAGCCCAAGCCTGTCAGCGATGTCATACAGGACTTTATCTGCAAAATGGAACCTGCGTGGTGGAGTGTCAGAGGTGCCCGCCATCTCATCTCCATTTTTACTATTTGCACAAATCACACAGCATGTAGCTGCTAGCAGTCACTCAGTCGTTTGGGCTTCTGTCTGCCTCGTCCTCAGAGGATTCCCACAGGGTGAAGAATGCCGCCAATGTGCCCCGGAGTGTGGATCCTGCAAAGAACGTCCTTCCAACTGTTTGAGCTGTGAGAGACGCTTTCTGTTGCTGGACAACTCCTGCTTGTCCTCCTGTCCAAAGGGCTACTATGACAACAGCAAAGAGTGCCTGCACTGCCCACAGCACTGTAGCGAGTGCAGTCAGGATGGCCTCTGCAAGAGTAAGTAGGAATGGAGGATGTGGTGAAAAGGATTACAGACATGCTGATTTGAAAGGAATTTACTTTAGACCTGAATAGTTGAAAAGAAGAAGTTTATAGAAAGGAGGAAATAGAAAACAGGAAATTTAGATACTTCTCTGTCTGCTTTCTCAACAGCAAAAAATCTAAATTGAGAAAACACAAACACAGCAAAATGAAAACATGAAGCAGGAACAACAGGACAATGCTGCTTTTTATCAGTTTCCAAGTTCTGCTGGGGCGTAAAGTGAAGAGAAAATTGAATTTTCAATGGATTATTTAAGATTTTGTTTGAAGTAGTAAAAAAATGAATTGAAAAAAAAACCCTTTATATTTTAGTATAACATGAAACAAATGGAGGACAATAAAAAAAACATGTTTCTGACAAATCTTTCTAAAAAACACCAAATTAAAAAAAAAAAGACAATAAAAAGAAAAACAAAATTAACTCTTCTAAAATGATTTGTGTCCACATGGGAATAAGTGCATCATTTTTAAAACAAATGATTGCATTAAAAACAGGCATTGATGGTGTTACTTAATAAGATTTGTTATTTTACAAATATTTACCCTAGATTTTTTTTAAAATAGATAATTTTTGCTATTTCATTATAATTACAAAAGAAAATGATAATTTTAATTAATTAAATGAATTTCCAACAAAGACCACAACAATTTTGGGTCAATGTGTTCAGAATTTGATTAAACCAAAAAAGAAAAAATAAATAAATAGTTGCTTGCTATTATTAAACATAGACCATTATTAAAAGTTGATGTAATTAGATTAGCTAGATACCGTAACTCTTTTTTCTGAAACATCACATAGATGTTAAAAAAACATTTATGATGTGACCTGATCTGACCCGTCAAAAAAAGATGATGAGGAATTTAAAACAGGCTAAAAAACAAGAGAAAATTGGTAACTGTGTTGTTTTTGGTAAATCACAGTAACTCGTTTTACTAAACTAAATGAGTGAACTTGAAAAATAAATTTTACATTTCTTTACTGTCCTGTGTTTCATTACACCAACTTGTGCTTATTGCATAATTTATCTCCTCTGTTTCAGAATGTGCAGATTATTACTTCCTCTATGAGGCTGAGTGCGTGGACGAGTGTCCCAAAGGTTACTTCGACAATGATCAGGAGTGTATGCAGTGTCATGCTGACTGTGCTTCATGTGACGGACCCGACGAGAATGACTGCGATGTGTGTCGCAACCCTAAAGCGGTCCGATACTATGGAGAATGTCTGGCCAGGTGTCCAAGCAACACCTATTATGATGAGAACACCAATGAATGCAAAGGTAGGGAAGGTG